>JAAGKR010000868.1:9982-157309 GCA_011419295.1 Clarias macrocephalus | reverse complement strand
GCAGGAATCGCACCTAGTCCCTGGAGGTGCAAGGCAACAGTTCTAACCACTACACCACCGGCACGCCAGCATTAACACCAAAAACATTAACACATTAACGCTGATTATCAGTTATATACCAACAAATTGGTGACAGGCTCATGGGTATCCAAGGCTCACTCATGCCCTCAGGGACCAAACCCCAGCCCATCCTATCTGATCCGACTGAAGAGCCAATACAGTACAAATCACAGGAAAAAAAATCAATACTGGCCATGATAGAAAGGTACCAAATCACCCTGTGCATCACAGCCTATCAGCAGAGTCCAAGACTGCTGATATGGGGTGAAAACTCCCCAGAAAAACAAGTCCAATCCATGGAGGCCTCACCCTGCAACCCACAGCACCCACAGGATCCACTGCCAGCACCACAAGGGGAATCAAAACATATATATCTGATATATCACATATATCTGATCAGTATATATATATATATATATATATATATATATATATATATATATATAACTCGCCTCTATACAACCAGAATGTAAAACTTTCTGTTTCATCACTGGACAACTACTAACGCAGTAAACAATATTTTCAGCAACCATTGGTACATAGTTACTTTTTATGTCATAAATTGAACAAAGATAAAAAAAAATAAAATAAAAACATTTTTGTGGCACTGTGCAAAAGTTTGTGCACCCTACATAATCAGTACTTAGTAACACCTCCTCTGGCAGATATCACAGCTTGCAAACGCTTTTTATATCCAGCTAAAAGTCTTTCAAATCTTGTACTTGGGATTTTCTCCCATTCTTCCTTTGCAAAATCTGTCCAAGTGCAGCAAAATCTGTTATTTATCAAGGGGTGCCTAAACTTTTGCATAAGACTGTATAAGACGATCAGGATAAATTCTACTCTATTCTCTACTGATAGATGTGAGATTAAAGAAAAAGCCCACTTTCTACCTAATCAGTCAGTGCAATCTGGCCTCATCTATTAGCATTGCTAAGTCTCATATGTAGACTGCCAAAAACAAAAAAACGTTGCACACTCTAATATTTCAATTGACCTCCTTTAGCTTTGATTACAGTGCACAACGTGGTGGCCAATTCATGTGTGAAAATCATTTCCTCTGCTCCCAGAATCACGTTTCACAACTGGAATATTCCTGCACCATCACAGTAGTAAACCTTAACACCGTCCGCACCCATGGGTCTGGACCAGGGTATTATCAGACCATACTGTATGACCTTGTTCAATTGCCCCGAAGACCAATCTTTAGGCTCCCTAGCAAATTGAAGCCTTATTTTCTGATTAGTCTCACTAAGTGATTTTTTTGAATGCTTTTGATTTTATTTAGTTTTACATTTCACGATCACCAGTACTGTTATTTTTGTAGTTGATCCTGGAATTTTCAGGAATCCACTGCCGTCTACTGTAGCTAATGGTGGCTTTTCAATAGCAGCACTCACACTGACATTTCTGACACTTTGGCATTAAATCGAGGATCACATTATGCATAGTCCGAGATGTCCAGCCTCCAGAACAAAGAATCCTTTTGCAGGGTCTGTGAGAAGAAAAAATGTTCTATTAAATCTTATTTCAAAGATTATCCACATCCATGGACAGAATGGATGTATCATTCAGATCGACCTCGGCCGTTTTCTTCTATTCCAGTTTAACTGCATAAACGAGGGGGCTGGTGTGGATTGTTAATTGATTATTAGGCTGCATTCAAACCTGTGAAGTAGAATATGTGTAAAGGGTCTATAGAATATAAATACTGTATATATAGTATTAATTATAATACTATTATTAATACTGAATATATAGTGTTGGGTACAGTATAAAAGCTATGTGATGTAGGACATGGATTAGACTCATTCATCATGCTGAGGTGATTTACCGAGCTTTCTTTGCTTTTGTTTCTGTGCCTGTACAGGGTGCTGTACGGGAACAAAATTGCAGAGATCCCCAAAGGCTTGTTTGATGGCCTTGTCTCCCTGCAACTGCTGTAAGTACTGTTTCAATCACATCTGCAACCAGTAGCAACAGGATAGCACGTGCATGTGTGTGTGTGTGTGTGTGTGTGTGTGTGTGTGTGTGTGTGTGTGTGTGTGTGTGTGTGTGTGTGTGTGTGTGTGTGTGTGTGTACTGATCCAGTGCAGACTCTGCCATGAAAAAACCTATTTAATTTCCCCTAGCTCCTCTCATAAAACGAGCTCGAGCAAAAAGATCTTCTTGAAACCTCCAAAACTCTCAAATGGACCGTTTGGACGACTTGTTAGAGGAAGACGCATCGATATATCCTCTGGTGTTTCCCCTCCTCCTCCTCAGGAGTATCCCTAACATCATTAGCATTTAAATAGGGCCTGATTAGAAAGCATATCTCTCACACCTCGTCCTATTGATGTCGACGCGGAAACATTGTTCAAACATGATGCCTGTGTTTAGTGGTCTAATTTGAGCAAATCTGTATGTTTTAATGACTTTGTCTGAGCTGCCTCTTACAATTTGCGGAGATATGGGTAGGTCGGCTGCTTCCCTGCTCGCGCATCAGCGGATCGAGCCGAGCAAGGACACGTCAGCAAGTTATCATCAGCCGAATACACGTCGATTGCAGCACTTTCGACTCTTTGCCTTGTTAGCTGCACTAATGAGTCAAATTACCTGTGTTTGCGCGATTTACATTTTTCTCCCCATGATGCGCTGCGTCTCAGAGTGCTCCTCCGAGACCCATGTTTGCTCCACATTTCGTCTTTCTCACAACTCCCAACACACCTGCACACCAAGGGCTGTCTCGGAAAAAAAGAGCCCTTTAAGCGAACATAAAAGTTCCTGAGCCTTTCTTGCTACAGCAGCTTTTACTAAAGGATGGGGGGGTTGTAAATTATCTTAGATCAGTATCAGGGTTGCCCTGTTGCTCTGGGAACGGTGGAATGTTTCAGGAACGAATGAGAACTGGATGAATAAATTGGATGAAGAAAATTCACATTTTTAATATTTTCAAATGAATAAATAATACGTAAAGGTTGCATGAAAACACATCTACAGAGGTAGATACTACTTGGTAAATATTGTACGTGCTTCGGTACCACCCAACCTTTATACTTGGATTATGAGTGGTACATTATTAATTAACCATCAAAGTGTTTTGACGATGCAGACTCCTATCCCTAAATGGTATTAGAAAGAATGCATTAATGAGAACGTCTGATTTGCATCACAGCCGCTTACAGTATACAGTATTTCCTTTTGATGCTTAACTGCATTTTAACTGTGGTGGAGAAAAGGAGGTGTTGCATTTTTTATTAGGCATTCACAATAACTACAGCCAGGACTATGCAACTCCCTTTTATTTAAATTTTAACTTGACGTTCAGGTATATAAGCTTCTTTCATCCACCTGAGTTGACTTTTGTAAATTCTAAAGTGGTGTAACTGTTTGCACTGTCGCCTTGCACCTCCAGGCTCTTGGTTCGATTCCCGCGTCCGGTCTGTGTGCATGGAGTTTGCATGTTCTCCCCGTGCTTGGTGGGTTTCCTCGAACAGTCCAAAGACATGCAGATTAGTTGAATTAATTAGTCTAATTAGTGTGTGAGTATTAACCAGCGGTCCTACCCCGGTTGTACAAAATGAGAATAAATACAATGGTCACCATTGCCTTCCAATGGTTCCCGTTGGCCTCCACCATCTTTAGTTGGACTATAAAGGTTAATGGACGTATGGAAAGTTCACTGTACTGTAGGTCTTCCATTGTTCTTGTCTGAAGGGTTTTGGAAGCATCGAACACAAATATGGAGTGTTATGGCATCTCTGGGTTGCTATTTGGGAAACGCTGCTAGTTTCCATCCAAAAGGCACACCTTGCACCATTCCTTAAAAAAGGGCACCTGTAATGCATGCCCATGTTTTTGTCTCACCTTGTTGTGAATAGGGTTCCCTTGTTTTCTTCTTCTTCTTTTTGTTCAAATCCCCACACCTAATTAGCTCCCCCAGTGAGCAGGCTAACGATGCATGCATTCACTGGGAGACAAAGCCTCATTAGAACGGCTTTCCGTAATTAAACACAGGCCATGTGCTAGTCGATTGTCAGGCGGTCTAAGTAAGTGAGACATACTGTAGAACACTGGAACAAAGACCAGGGCTCGTGGACATAAATTAGACAAATAATGCAAACGTGCCTCTGATTTACTAAATAGCCTTAAAAGGTGTATTAAGATTTTGGTTATCTACAGTAAGTGAATCTTAGAAAGCAAATGTGTATTATCTATACACTATTTTTAGAAAATTGTAAATGCCTTCCAGTAAACTGTATGTTTCTGCAGCAGTGTGGAACTCTGGGCGAAGGAAAACACAGCCTGTGATTTTTCCATTCTGGTTTACAGAAATAACTTCTTAAGCTATTTGTGATACTGCGCTCCTCTGTAGAGTTTGGCATGCCAGCGCAGTGGCATCATGAATTTACAGCATCTCTGACTCTGCTGGCGGCTCTGGGGACATAAAAGCGCTCAGAGCGAGACGCGCTTTTGTGCTCAGCCCTGAGAAGAATAAAAAGTCTGTGTCCTTAAAGTCGTCAAAGATTTTTTTTGGTGGAATTGCCAGGAAAATTGGCCTTCGAGGTACTAAGCCGCCTGCTATTTTCAGACATTTATTCAGACTTATCTGTCTAATGTTCAGATCTGGACCTCACGTTCCCTTTACCTAAAATCCCATAATACATAACAGTACATCCATTCTAAACAGCGTGGCTGTGAAGAGAAATCGCTTCGATATATAACACGGCTCAAAGCCTCCAGTCTAATCGAAAGGGCGAATAGTAAATTTGATCGATGACAGATGGACTCTCAGGCGTATTATGTTAGTGTGTTGTGTCCTCTCACTCACCACAGCTCTGACTGAAGGATGAAATGGTCTTTTTGTCCATCCAGGCTGCTTAACGCCAACAAGATCAACTGCCTGAGGGTGAACACGTTCAAAGACCTACAGAGTCTTAATCTGCTCTCTCTCTATGACAACAAGCTGCAGACCATCAGCAAAGGCCTGTTCACGCCACTGCGCTCCATCAAGACCCTGTATGTCTCACACACACGCGCACACACACACATACTGTATACACATGCCTCCATGTCCACTTCAGCAGCACACTCTAGTTTACAAGCAACCACTGCTGATTTTTCATACACTAATCGCTCGATCACTTATTTTCATGCTGAAATATGAAAAAGAAATTGATTGAAAAAAAATTTCAGATCCTTTTCCTCCTTCTCGGCGCCACATATTTCTCTATTTATACCCTTTACCCCCACAGACATCTTGCTCAGAATCCCTTCATGTGTGATTGCCACCTGAAGTGGTTGGCTGACTACCTGTTTGACAACCCCATCGAGACGAGTGGAGCACGTTGCAGCCACCCGCGCCGCCTCGCCAACAAGCGCATCAGTCAGATCAAGGGCAAGAAGTTCCGCTGCACAGGTAGACTTAACACCAGTGCATTCTCTCTCTCTCACACACACACACACACAAAGGACTCGTAGGGTCCACTGATTCATTCAAGATCAGAGGTTTGGCAGATTATTTCAGGAATGTGGACATTCCGGCCAACAGAACCATCTAAAATTATATCTTCCCTGGCAAGCGATGGAGACATGTTGGTTAGATCCTTAAATATACATGTACGAAAACCTAGATACCAGACATACTGTAGAGTGCACTATTGACTATTACAAATGTTAACGATTTTAAGGGTCTAATGATCTAATTGAACGTTTTATTTTACAGTACTGACTAGGGGTGCTTTCACAGAACGACCCCCCAGTTCGGAACGTTCGCGTAACGTGAACGACCACGATAGTGGATAGTGAACGACTCCGTAGTGCGCCTGGGCACGGATCAGCGTGCTCCGTAGTATCAATCGGGGTCTTGATCGTGGTACGGTGGCTCAAATCAAATATGAAAGCCAACCGTACCGTAAAACAGAAGTTTCCTCCTGTTGAGTGCATGAACCCCGCAAAGCACCTTGTAGGTGCATACTGCCACCTGCTGTTTCAAAGAGTAAATGCACACATGTACTCAAGTATGGAACAACATTACTAATGTGAAAACCGGCGAGGAGGGGATAAAAGAAGGGGGCACAATCACATGCAGGCAATCATATGATAGTGTAACAGCATCCTAAACAAAATTTTGTTAAAAGTGTTAAAAAGCTAAGGTCTGATATTAGGTATAGGATTTTATAGTTTTTACCGAACAAACATAGCGAACAAGCTAGGTATTGTTAGATAAATGCTTTCTTTGTGTACGCTTCTATTAGTCAGCTTATATCAGCAGTCAAATTCGGTGACTCTTCGAAACATCTGGTTCTCTTGTATGCAACAGAAGAAAGCAATAGAAAGAATGTTTTACATTTACGTAAAACCTAAAACTGGTGATAGACCATAGGATTTTTTTTTTTAATTCACATCATTACACAATTTATTTAAATCTGGTCAGATTGCAGTCTGGCTTCATGTAGGTGACTGCCAGGATTCTGCATGTGTGTGTGTGTGTGTGTGTGTGTGTGTGTGTGTGTGTGTGTGTGTGTGTGTGTGTGTGTGTGTGTGTGTGTGTGTGTGTGTGTGTGTGTGTGTGTGGTGTGTGTGTGGTGTGTGTGGTGTGTGTGTGTGTTTGTGTTTGTGTGTGTGTTTGTGTGTGTGTGTCTGCTTGTGTGTGTGTGTGTGTGTGTGTGTGTGTGTGTGTGTGTGTGTGTGTGTGTGTGTGTGTGTGTGTACTGTATGTGTGTTTGTTGATGGGTAAATTTTCCTTGGAGAGGGAGCTGTGTGGCATCCTCAGGCCTAGAGCAGTTCTACATACACACTGCCAGGCTTCAGAGTGCTCATGGGACATCACCAGGATATGCTGTAGAACAGAAAACCATCAGAATGCATTGTTGAATGTTCATCAAGATCTGTGGGACATCGCAGTCATGAAAATGGCCATGAAAGGGAACGAACTGTTGCAAGCATAATGTGTGTGTGTGTGCTCGATCCTGTGCCCAACCGCCGCTTGCTTTGATATTAACCCCAGGATTTCCCGTAATTACAGCTCTGCCTGTGTCCCTATAGCAGCACAGTAACAAGCACAGCAGGAGAGCCAACACACACTCAGAGCCATGGGTTTGTGCACGAACCGTTTGTGTTTGTGTCCGCGTGTGCGTGTGTTCCGTTGTGCACAGCAGCAGAGGGCTTCGCTCCACTCCTTTTTGTCCTGCGTGTGCCAGTCATGTCTCTGTCTGTCCTGTCCTGTACTATCTGTCTGTGCCCTTGTGTTGTGGGCGGAGCTATGGTCCCCACCGTAACAGAAACGGGGAAAGTGATGAACGCTTTTCTCGGCAGCTTCCTGCTCTCTTCCTGGCTGTTCCTGCACCTCTCTCCTCCTCTTGCTCTTCTCCTCTTCCTCTCCACTCCTGGCCCCGGGCCCCCCAGGCCCCTGGTGCAGCTGTCTCTTGTGCTTGATCTAACCATGTGCCGCCGCCTACACTCGCCTCACATGGTTCCGTCAAGCACCAGGGACCGCTGGACACACTCGCACGCAGCATGGCATTCTGGGATAGGGCACCTCTCGCCCATCGCAAGGAAGAAGAACAAGCCGGCGCTTGTCAACTCAAATTCAAGAGCGACTATCAAGGACATGTGCTACATCTAAGACCTTCTGCCTTAGCAAACATGTCCTGAAAAGGGCTTAAGCGCTAAACATGGGTCTCCTCATTTTCCTAGTATTCCTGGGTCAACAAGACTGAAGTTTTAATTAAATGTAACCAGCCAATTGCAAACCTAATCATCTGTCATCATTACTATCATTTTTCAGTTATTACATATTTGCTAGCTTCTTTTGCTATTTTGTGTTTAGAAACATTAGCTAAGCTAGCAAGCTTTCAATTTTTTTTTGTTGTTGTTTTTTAAAATACTTTAGCTAATGCTACTTAGCTTTCTAGACAAAATATTTATATATATATTATTGATATTTTGCTATGTAATGAAATACATTTGTCAAATTTGCTAGATAATATTATTTTATCTAACATTAGTCCAGGCTGCTAGCAAGCTAGTTAAGGTTAGTTAGTTTGTTGTCTTATTGTACTTTTTTGTTCCACTGTAAGTAATTAAAACACCATTTTAGTTTTAGCAAGCTGGATGATGTTAGTCTGAAAGAATTTAACATACTACTTAGTACTTAGCATGCTAGCTATCATTAGTCGAATTATTTGATTGTATTTAAGCTAGCTAACTTTAAATGCTATGCGGCTAATTTCTCTAACACGTTAGCAAGCACTACATGAGATATTGTTGTGATCTCATTCGATATGGTTTGCAAACGGCTAATAAAATTTGCAATAAGCTAAGGCCTTGTTGACGCACAGACACTGCTGTAGGACAGTGAAAAAAAGAGGAGAGGAGGAATAATATAAACAGCGCCTGTGGAAAGACATCGGTCATGTGACTGAGATATATCTTAATAAACCAGCACCTCCTGCTCCCCAGAATCCTCCTCTGTTTTTATGTCAAAACACATCTCAGGAGCAGACCGCCGGCAAGTGACCTCGCGCTGTTTGGTCCGCTTTATCAGCACACACAGCCGTTCCTCAGAAGAAGATGGATGTTTGTTTAGGACTAGCCGTGTGTGGGGAGTTCATGTTTGTGCAGGGGTATAGGGATGTCCGAGCGTGATCGAGTATATGAAGATCTGTAACGTGTTAGCGTGGTGCAATGTTTAGATATAGGTTTCATCAGATATGAGCGTGTGTGGGAGTGTGTGTGTGTGTGTGTGTGTCAGTGCAGACGTGTTTGTGTAAATAAGCATTATGGCTGCTTTCTTGTTCTCTTTTTTCTCTACTCTCTCTCTCTTTCTGTCCTGTGTGTCAGGTTCAGAGGACTATCGCAGTCGTCTAACAGGCGAGTGTTTCCAGGACCTGGTATGTCCTGAACGCTGTCGCTGCGAGGGTACCGTGGTGGATTGTTCCAACCTCAAACTCACCAGCATCCCTCCTCACCTTCCCGAACACACCACTGATCTGTAAGCAAACTCATACACACATACATATACAGGGAGACCTTATTGTCTCTACTTTTTCTCCATGCTTTAAATTAGTTTTCTCAAATTTATCAAATACTTAAAGAACTGATTGACACATAGTCCCCACTGCATCATCTAATATTGGTATACTTGTTTGGGCTACAGGCGACACAGTGGTTTAGTGTTTAGCACTGTCGCCTTGCACCTCCAGGGTCCGGGTTCGATTCCCACCTCAGGTCTGTATGAATTAGGCTAACTGCCGTTCCCAAATTGCCCGTAGTGTGTGAATGAACATGCGAGTTTGTGTATGTGTGTGTGTGCCCTGAGAAGGATTGGCACCCTGTCCAGGGTATACACCACCTTGTGCCCTAAGAATCCTGGGATAGACTCCAAGCCCCCTGTGATAAAGTGGTATGAACAATAAGTGAGTACTTAGATAAAAGTTAATCAGATGGACACATCATCTCTATTGTAAAAACTTCCATGAATTTATTGCAGCATAAAGAGTATCCCTGGAACTTTTTGCCCGGTGTATGGCTCAAACACACACGACTTCTTCCTCCTACTCACATATCTGACTGAATCCATCTTGTTCACATCTCTTCCTGCACATCACTGCACCTCTCTTGTCCTGCTTGTCCATTCCCTCTCCTCTATCTCTCTCTTTCTCATATCTCATGCTGGTTGATGGTGAATGACTGCCACAGGCTCTTCCTGGACTGTTAGGTTCCCGCTATCCCTGAGCCGTTCCCCAGATGCCACTTGCCCTTCTGCTCATGTGTAGAGGACGCAGCAGGCTTTTCCCTCTGCGCTCCCATCAACTTCACTCATCAATCACACCCTAGGCCTCCTAGACCTGCTCCGTCTGCGTCCTATTCGGTCTCTGTTTCCTTAGCATGAGACAGCAACCCAGTTTATGGGAACGTTAGCTGCCTTTCCTCCTTATCCTTCTTGTGTGTCCACATCGTCCCACTGATTCATTTTCCTCCTGCAACTGAAATTCTGATTCATATATTCTGTCCTCTTTTCATTTCTTCCCTCAATTACTTTCACTCTCTAAGGTGTTTCGTCAAGGTTCCTTTTTGGTTCTTGTCATTGTCCTTTTCTTTTTCTTACGCTCTGCTCTGTCTTATCATCTCTCTGTGAGGTTTTCTTTCAAATCACAGCAATATAATCTATTCCTAAAAGAATACTCACTCAAGGTGTTTTTTTTTTCTAATTGGTTTTCTATCCTCTGGAAAAGGAGTGCCTTTAATGAAAGTTTGAAATATACATTATAGAGCATGATATTCAAATAACTTTGACTAAACAAATATAGATAATATCAAGTCCCCTTAGACTTACAATATAAAGTAAATGGAAAGCTGTTTTATTTTCAAATGCAATAAGAAAAATCTGAATTCCTTTAGTAGCAAAAGACAGAGAGCCACATAGAGCATGTACAGTACATGACCTTAACATTATACTTTGATCTAGATTATACAGTACAGTGGAACCTCGGATTGCGAGTAACATGGTTTACGAGTGTTCCGCAAACCGAGCAAAGATTTTAAATATTTTTTTATTCGGAAACCGAGCAAGTATTAGTTTCCGAGCGCCGAGTATGATGCTTCACACATGCGACTCTTATTTTGACACCGAGCGTCACTCTCTCATCTTTTTTCCTGTTAAAACGGTGTTTCCGTGTTTGTGTGTGTGTTTGTTGTGAAACTTAAGTGATTCCTTTAGTATGCGCTCGTGCCAGTCTCGCTTTTTTTCCATTAAGCCGGTGTTTCCGCTGTGTTTATGCGCTTGTTGTGAAACTCAAAAAGTGTGTCTGTTAATATACGCTCATGTCAGTCTCAGAGAGATTTCTGTTTTTTTCCTGTTAAAACGGTGTTTCTGTTGTGTGCGTGTGTTTGTTGTGACACTGTTGTGAAAAAGCGAGGTGGGGAGAGGGAGGAGGAGTGTTACTGTGTAAAACGAGGTGAGGGAAGGGGCTAATTCCACACACACACACACACGGCGCGTGCGCGCACCAATGGAAACACTTATCTGTCAGGATTTATTTGTACTTTTTTTTAAAGGTAAAGTGCAGATTAATTTGTTTTATTTTCATTTTATAGATTGTATTAATTATTTTTATGTGTTTATTTTTTGGGGCTGTGGAACAAATAATTTGAGTTTTTATTATTTCTTATGGGAAATGATGATTTGGTTTAAGAGTGTTTTGGAACACGAGCCCACTTCTGGAATGAATTATGCTCGTAATCCAAGGTTCCACTGTATTGTGCAAAAGTTCATATTTTGTTTCCAAAGAGACAGACCTTCTTGTATGTTTAATGTGGTCTTGAGGAATAGTCCTCCAGGCTTCCTAAAGCACTGTTCTGGCTCAAATTTTTGGCAAGTTTTTGTTTCTCATTTTCAGTCCAATCCCCGTACCTGAGCAGTTTTTCGTTCGTTAAGCCATACAGTGATCTATGAATCATTCAAGCATAAAAAAAACAACTTAAGGCATGAACCAGGTGATTAATATGCTAGTGATGCTGAATGCTGATTGGTTGGAACAGACGAGAGGGGAAATGAGGTCGCTGCAGAGGCTTTACATAGTGTAACCAACCGGCAGTTTGCATCCTGTCACAGTAAATCATTTGTTCTCATTTCTTTAAATGAATCTACATCATTTAATTTAATCTGAAGAAAGGAGGGATGGCTCGAGACTACTGTAAAATGTCTATTTTTATAGAGTCAGTCTCTTGCCTTGTCTCTGCGTGGTTGCATGCTTTCCATACTGTATATTCGGTGACGTCTTTTTATACATCCAGTGTATTTATCCCTCTTTGACTCCATATTATGACTCACCCTTTCACTGGTGTATCGTTAACCTTTCTCTCCACCTGCCCCCTCCATCCCCTTTTTTTCACTCTGTCTCTTCCTGTCTTCCCCAGGCGCCTGAACGACAATGAAATCTCATCGCTGGACACCATAGGGGCCTTTAAGAAGCTCCCAAACCTTCGGAAGATGTACGTCCTCGT
Organism: Clarias macrocephalus; assembly: GCA_011419295.1. Classification (NCBI taxonomy): domain Eukaryota; kingdom Metazoa; phylum Chordata; class Actinopteri; order Siluriformes; family Clariidae; genus Clarias; species Clarias macrocephalus. The sequence goes on along the minus strand of JAAGKR010000868.1, from coordinate 145,258 downwards.
TTATTCCTTCAATTTCACTTTAAGAGCTGGTGTTGGGAGGGGGGGGGGGCTGTCATTTGGGACATCTGGCTGTGAGTTTTATGTCAATAACTTTATGCGTGATGAGCCACGTAGGCGGCGTGGATAGAGAAAGCAGTAGAATATTGAGCTGAAATGGGTGAAGGCGCAGTGGGATTTATTGTCTGGCAATTTTTGCCACCCACTCCGAAGATGGGAAAGCGGTGGTCTCTTGGAAAGAAGACCAGTGATTTATCAGGCATGAAATTGCTTACGTTATAGTGCTGTCGAACTCATTACAAATGGGAGGCATCTAAAAGTTCCCCTCCTCAGGTTTTTTTTTTTTTTTTACTGGAGTACAGATTGCAATCAGCTAGTGAATCACTAGAACACAGGTGAGATAGCGTGCAGCCAGACGTCATAAATGTGCGCTCGAGAAGCCATTAAATTCGATTCTAACTTGTGATTATGAATAAAGGACGCATTCAACATTTCGAATGTTCAAAACTAATAAACCTTACGTTTGTCGTGAAATCCCGAAGCTGTTTTTTGTTTTACAAGTCCTGGTGGAATTGTTGGGAGATTTCAAGCCAGAGTAGATAAAACTGGTTGACAGGTTTATGTTCATATTTTTAAGTAAGAACCTTCAAGCATGACGACCTCTATTTGTTGTTTTATTCCAGAAACCTGAGTAACAACAAGCTGCGGGAGATTCGGGAGGGCGTGTTCGATGGCGCCGGAGGCATCCTTGAGCTCCTGCTCACAGGAAACAAGCTACAGGCTGTCCACGGGCGCATGTTCAAAGGCCTGAGTGGCCTCAAAACCCTGTGAGTCCAAACCCATCTTCCAGCTTTATGAACAGAAAAACAGACTTCTTTATTATTATCTAGAAATTAGCTTGTTTCTTATGCTAGAATACCTGAATGAGACTAGCATAACCCGGATCCTTGGGTTCCTGTCACAAGCAGCACACTGCGAAATCAAAGATGCTACAATGATGCGTCTCGTGGAGCCTGGGAGTTCAGAATGGCTAAGCTCTGCTGTCCACCTAATTAGCCAAATTGGAGAGAGAGAGGAGTGCGTAGGAGCAAATGAATGGAATCATGGTTCAGCAGTATTGAATTTCGTGGCTTTTAAATCCCAGGAACATGATGCCTAAATTGAGTTTGCCTGTCTCAGGTCCCTGTTTGTCAGGGTCTAATGCGGAATTTGCTGCTTTCACATTTGCGTCCCACCAGCCTCTGGTTTGCATTTAGGCCATTTCTGCAGCTATGTTTTTGTTGTTGTTTTTTTTCATTCTCCTTTACACAACACAGATGTTTTATATACAGTATGTAAACGAGTCAGTTATAAGAGTAAAAACCTCCCTTGATTTTTCAATATAATCCCCTGCTACATTAAATGCGCTTATCCAAGCGTTTCACTAGTGCTTGGATACCAGCAAGGCAGAATGATTTCTCAGTACGCCGGAGCCGTGATCAGACTCCTTCCTGCTTCATGTCCGAAACACCCTTTAATGGCCCGAACGGCTGGGGTGCAATAACTCCCAGCCGAGTTCATGTAATGTGCGAGTGGTGTTGGTGAATGATTGTGTGTATCGTTCCCTCAGACAGATGCAAATTTGTGATAAGTTATCCATCAGTTTTTAAAGATCAGGCACTCCACTCGCTGAATGTTCGCGGCCTGATCGTCACTCACAGACAGACGGCGTTCTTGAAAATGTTTGCACCATTCACATGTTTTACTGCAACTGAGAGTCTCAACACCATCACCTATATGTGTGTATATACTGTATATACAGGGAGGGCCAAAAGTAGGGTTACAGTTAACACTTAAACATTTTTCCTTTATTAGAAATTTAGACTTATATTTACATATATTATAATTACATATTAGACATTTTACATTGCATTGAACATTTAATCTCTCAAGTGCTCAAAGAGTCCACCTTCTTGATAATAATAATTTTTATATCTAAAATGTGATTGTGAAGGTGAAGCAGATAATAAAGTAACTGTAACCCTACTTTTGGCCCTACTATATATATGTATAGTATATGTATATACTGTGTATATATATATATATATATATATATATATATATATATATATATATATATATATATACTTAAAGGTCAAACAGAATAAAATTTAAGCATCATGGGTTTTCCTTATTAAAAAAAAAAAAAATCTCTATGTGCACCCTAAATTAAACGGAACAAAACTTTCTTTTTGAAATGACTCAAAAAGTGTGAGAGTGTGAATTTGGTGTTAGTGGCAGTTTTACTGCAAACAAAGCAGAGATGAAAATGTCATCAGGAATTTTATGGCAGTCTATAACATACTAGAGGTGACATATTACATCATAAAATGTAAGTGCCCGTCATGTTCCCGTATGCAAATTGTATCAAATTGTGTAGCACCAAACCATTTTATCTAACGCTGTACCTATTCTGTGTGTTTCTACAGGATGCTAAGGAGCAACCTGATCACCTGTGTGGACAACACCACCTTCACAGGCCTCAGCTCTGTACGTCTCCTGTCTCTCTACGATAATCGCATCTCCACTATCGTCCCTGGAGCCTTCTCCACTCTGAACACCCTCTCCACCATGTAAGTTCTCACCCATATATGTACAGTATATACAGTACACTAATAAGTAGATACAAACCAAAAAGATTTCTTCGGTGATTTGAAAGGGTGTGTAGAAACGTTTTGGTGCATGCATAAGCCAGAGACAAATATTAAATCATGACATCATGTGAAGCTCATTTGTTAGCCAATGACTGGTTAAGATGTTCATGCATGTCCTCTTGCACATTCGCTACCATTATGACACAATGTTGCATGTATCAGTCCATCTCTGATCTATCCCCATTGCGGTTGGTTGTACAGTATGTAGCCTTGGGGGATCCAGTTCGAGTTAAGACACTGGAGTTTGCTGTATACAGGAAGTCCAAAGAAGTCCCAATCACACTACTATTATAATCTCATAGCATGTGGTGCAATCAGTGCACGCTGAGCTTTTCTTTTGGCATTATTGTTTGCAGATGCCTTACTAAATTCTGAGGTTGTTTTCTTGGTCACTCACCGCTTTCACTCCAACATCTGATGTCAGTATTTGGGTTTGGCTTCCTTCAGGCATGACGAACAACATAAAAGTCCAAAAACTTGAGCTGCTTTTTTTTTCCCGGCGTTTAAACAGCGTGTCGATGGCGTCCAAAACATTTCCATCGTATATTATTATAAGCTCGTAAGATTACGAAACACTTACATGTCAGCATCAGTCATTACTAAGATTGCGTTGGCTAAAATGGCGCCAACATACAACATGTTGTTTTATTGTTGGTATGAGGTGTCGAGATAAGTATTGACGTTTAAATTGAGCTTAAATATTTATTAAAAGACATTTAATGGGGTGATTTGGGGAATTCTGTACATAGAGAGAATGAAGGACAACAGGAAGAATGAATTTTACATTTAAAAAACTGAAATATTGATTGATCTGTAGTATACTGTAGAAGATCATGTTTTTGGTCAAAGAAGAGCGGATTGACTAAATATCACAGTATCCCAGAGCATTCATGGAGTGGTGGGCTTTTGTTTACTGAAACATTTTAGTTCTGCTTCGGTTTTCCAGGAAAGGTTTCTTTCTCGAAATGTGCTCTTTGCATTTGTCGTTCAGAGAATGTTCCCCACCTTTTATGTAATCTTTTAGTAACCTCTAGTGGTTCAGAAAATGTTCCCCTAAAGCTCTGGCAACCTTTTAGTAATCCTTGCTCTAACCCACTTTTTATAGTCCTGAGAGTGTTAAAAAAAAAAACGCTTGTTCAACAAAATAGTACGTTCCCAGAATGCTATGAAAAATTAGCAGAGAACTGAAAGAGAGCTAAGCTGCTTTCTCGGCATTTGATTCGTCTTTTATTCGTCGTTTCCGTGAAGATAATGAACCCATTCGATGCTTTGTTGTTCACAGTGCACCGTGTGAATAATTAAAGGCAAACACATGGCGAGCCTGCTCGGGTATTAACGTGCGCTGCTGCCTGCAAGTCCTCACGCGTATGTTAGCAGTGCACTGGAAGGTCAGCTCGCTTAATTAATCCGTGCTGTAGGGTAGTGCGGAACAACAGCCCTCAGATGCACCATTTGCTGCTCGTGAATAAAGTGGCTGCACGGCAGCTCCGCTAGTCAGCCGGCTGCAGCTGAACAAACCGGGACGCTCGAACACCGCATCAGTCAGCCAGGCCGCTCGCTTACAGCCTCGCTGACTCATGGCCAGTGACACCTTCAGCTGGAGGCTAAACTTTTATGATTTAGGTCTTGCTTCAATAGGCGAGCTTTTGGAGCTCTGAGAGGACCTATGAAAAATGGGTCAGTATCTCGGTCCTGAAAGCTCGACTCCTGTGGTCCATTTAACAGACTCGGGGATAGAGGTTAGAGCCTGGCTCAGCCCCGATGTGATAAAAATGTGTCTCTGAATTATGTCTCTGCCCTGTGTTATGTCTTAAAGGTGGGGAGACGGGGTGGGGGATGTTGTCTTGCAATTCGGCAGTAAATTCTTTGTTACCATAATTATTACTTAGAAAAGAAATTAGTTCACTAAATAGTGTTGTCATGGTGATTACAATGTTCCTTATACACCAATCAGTCATAACATCTAAAAAAGTCTTTGGGTTTTTTGGATTCACTTTGTGCCACCGGGGCAGCTCGGGCCTCTAGTGGTGTTCTGTGGTGTCTAGCACGAAGACATTAGCGAAAGGTCCTTTGGGTGCTGTTTGTGGCTGGATGTGGATGCCGTGGACCGGACTCATTTGTCTGGCACATCCCATGCATTCTCAATCAGATTGAGGACTGGGGAATTTGCAACAAGTCTTGGACCTTTTGCCTGCCAGCCCCTGTGCATTGCGTGATGTGTTGCACTGGGCGTTCTGGTGTGTTTCTATCACGGTCAACGTTTCCCATTTCCACGATTTATGCTGAGAATCAAATGTGAATGTTCTGGCTGTAAACCAAAACATGATTAAAGGTGAGTGAGGGGAGGGTTTCTCTGGGTTCTCGGGTTTCCTTCTTAAACGTACTGTATGTATGTGACTTGGTTTCTCTAAATAAACCCTAAATGTGAGTGTTTGTGTGTGTGCATGTGAGCACATATGGTGCCCTGTGATAGACTGGCATTCCATTAAGGCTACATCCCACCTCACACTCAGGGTTCCTGGGATAGATAGACACAGGATTCACTATGACCTTGACCACAATAAAGTGGGTGTTTAAGGTTCAGTCGTTCGCATATTTACCAACAGCATTTGATAAAATATCAGCTCAGATAATCGCTTCTGTATGTCTGAGGTACTGAACTATAAACCACAAGGAAAGAATGTACTGTTGTATATGATAAGGATTCTTAACATCAAACCAGTCAGGGCAAGGAGGCATCTCTGATTGAGTGTCAAGTCATGTTGCCTTAATGTTCCTCACAGTAGCATTTAGGCGTCTGAGCCAAAGCATGAATTTTGAAGGAAACGATTTGGTTCAGTTTGAGTTTAGCTTTTTAAAACAGATAACGTGAGCTGACATCCCCCAAAATCACTGACTGTACCTTTAAACCCTCCAGACCAGTGCGATCTACAATATATGAAGAATGCCTGTTTTTTGCTTTACCTTCACTTTACAGTAACCTGCTGTCCAACCCATATGTGTGTGACTGCCACTTGGCATGGCTGGGGCAGTGGCTGAAGAAAACCAGGGTGGTGAGCGGAAACCCCAGATGCCAGAAGCCTGCCTTCCTGAAGGAAATCCCGATACAGGACGTGGCTACGCCTGACTTCACCTGTGATGGTACGCAGCTATACAGTTTTTCAACACGGTCGTTATGCTTTATTCATGATCCTGTTGACGGACCCATTCATCAGCTTTAATTTGAATGTGTACACACATATATCAATATCACCTTTCATGCACATACCATCCATAGATGACGCCTGTAGACGGGTTCTCAGAGGTCAAAACCCAAACCACATGGCAGCACTTAATGCATCCGGGCTCCTTGAACTTTCCTCAACTCAGAGGAACACGGTCATTATGTTATTATCGTGTACTCTTTGCTTAGCATTACAAGCATCTCCCTGTCGAATCATGCTAGTTTGATCAGAACAGGACGTTCTTTTGGTCACCCCTCAGGCCCATGGATCACTCCACACTCCATCTCTGAGCGGTTCCTTCGCTTTAAGAAACGCTGCCTAGACGCTGTTCAGGATATGTATAAATCTCATACGTCCCCTTCCCAGCACCGCGAGGGCATCGGGAGTGCAAATCGGTCCACTTCATTATCAGGCCAGCTTTTTGAGGGAAGTAGCGGCCGTTTCCCTACAGACACCGAGAGAGAACCGCTGTCCTGCTGCACCGCTGTAAATTTTAACAGAGAAAAAGGAAATGTGGTTTGGCTTCTGTCTGGCCAGAATCACAGCTAGAGTCAGTCCTCGTCGCCAAAGCCCAAGTGTTCTGGGGCGAGCAGCTCTTTTGCTGCTTAAGAGCTTCAGGGAATAGGCAGCACAGATGTAGGCAGCAGAACACTTTGAAATGAAGAGGTTCAAAGGGAGGGAGCTCGGTAAGAGTGTAAGAGGGCCATTAGTTAGCACAACGCATGCGTTCCAAGCTGGCTTTGTGCATTAGGCTGCTTTTTTTCCGCCCCTAACTTCACTGGGTTTTTCTTTAGACCTGAGCAAGAGAGGTGATTAAGAGGGTCACAGAGTTTTTCATTCTGTCCCTGCTTTTCTGAAGAAATTAATTACAATTACAAAACATCCCACTATTTTTGGAGTGCTAAAATTACCCATAAGCTAAATTGACTTTTGGATGATATTTTTTTGCAGTTCAGGGAAACCCAATCAATAGAATAGAATTAGTTTCTCTCGCTCCCTCGCTTCCTCCCTCCATCTCTCCCGCTCTTTCTTTCCTCGGTCTTCACTCAAGCTGTTATTGTTGGAGCAGACCTGAGCTTCCATTACCTCTCATTAATGTCTTAATTCTTTGTTTCTTTTTAATCTGGAGAGCCACTCAGTTCCTTTGTAGATAGCATCTCTCGAGCCCGGAGTGAAATAGGCGAACCGGGAAGCTGCGAGGCCCGGCCGAGGAAAAACGAGAAACGGCAGCCAAGCACAACATTTGGTGGACAATCTTTAACTCCTGTGCGCCGTGTCGCTTATTAGGCTCAAGTGTTTCTGGTGCTGATTGTCAGATATCTTAAGAAGTGGGATGTTTTGGCAAGAGCGCCACTTAAATTAGTTTTGGGCCAGTTAACATGGCGCACATACACACACTTACATTTACACACACACACACATACACACCAGTCATACCAGTGGTTTCGCGGCTATTCTGTTTTTTTTTTTTCTTTCTCTGTCCTCTTTTCATCCCCCCTTTCTCTCCTTTTTAAAGTATTTATGAATGTCTATATTAAACCCAGCGATGCTGGCTCAATTTTTCTCTTGCGTGTGAGATATCTCGGTAAAAGAAGCATTAAAAATTAAAGTCTCTCTACGGATATGTTCAGACAGGCAGCTCACAATTTTATTGGCATACGTGATGTTAGGAGAAATGATTTTCTGTAGTATGACTGCCAAGAAAACGCATGAAAACAGAGTTTTTCCAATCAAGTCATATTTGTTTAAGAAAACAGACACTCAGACGTTTGACTCGGTCAAATCGGATTTTGTGGAGGGTTTTTTTTTTCTTTTTTTTTCTGTCATTTACTACACAGTTCATCTTGATGTTGGAATTTTGCCATTAGGCCAAAACCCATCTTGAAGGCAGGTCAGAGGAAGTCACTGGCCTTGTTAATGAAGAGTTAGTCTGCTTCCTGTCTTTGAAAAATTAACTTTTTCCTCAATTAAATATAATCAGTTGTGATGGGACAATGATGTAAAACATTAAAAAGAATTATGTGTAAGGGAAATCTCCATGTTGGCAGCCAGAGCTGTGCGATTTCATCGATTATGAAATTCAATCAGTTGTTTGTTGATCCTTCCGATTAATTGGAACGATGGGTCATTTTTCAACTCAGAATTGATGCGCACTTTTTTCAATTATTTAAGGATTATTTAACTTCCAGGAAGTAAATGGTCTGAAATGTAATACTGAAAGTCCTTAAAACTGTACGACAGCTTTTGCAGAAAATACAAACCACTTCCATTTTCCACAAATGCAGATTTATGAACGGTTGCTGCAATACCGCCACCTACTGGAGCGGAGTGTGAAGCAGTAAAAAAATTGTAACGTGCCGTTTAAACAATCAACACAAGTTTAGTTCAATTTTAGTCACTTTAATATTAATAAATCATCATAAATGTAACTGCTGTAGACAAATCAGACACCAAACATGATCATTATGGAATTAAATCGAACTGAAATGCTCCAACATTGAATTGAATCAAGTCGAAAATCTACGTATGATTGACAGCACTACTGGCCCGGGAGCTAAATACAGTAGCTAAAAGTACTGTATGTTTTTTAATGACAGAATTACAGAAAGACAAGAATCTATTTGGAGCTGTTCATCTGCTCGTGTTGTTTTTTATGGAAATACCTACAATACATTTACATTTTTAGATCCAAAGCTAAACTATGATATTAATATTATGATCTATAAGTCATTACTGGGAAATGATACAGATGTTTAAACAGATGGAAATTCTGACATAACATTCCTAGCTACTTTAACTGTGAATGACATCGCTGTAATTTTTGTATATATATATTTTTTCTTTTTTTAGCGGTGTATGTGAATGTGTCTGTTTAGACCATGACGTCACATATGGCTAGTTATGGCTTTTAGAAAGCTTAAGACATCCTAACTGGTAATTATGTTGCCCCTCGAAAACATGAATGCTGTTTTACAAGTTGGAAGGGTTTGTAATTATCGTAATTCCAAATACACCGTAGCTTTCGGTCTCCTTACTATATCACGTTAGATCTGTGTGCAATGTTTTTTTTTTTAGACGATAATTAATTAGACAGCTTTAAAACAAAGATCAAGCGATTATCAATCTAGAATATAGCTGAATACAACCAGAACCAGAAAGGAGTCAGTTTAAACAAGCCAGGAACAAAACACAGGCAGGAAAAAAATGAACAGTATGTAACACTGGATATAGAAGCAAGACTAGTGGACGAGTGGACTGGAAGTGTCTACAAAACTGCGACCGGAACTGAAATACATTTCCTTTTTTTATTATCCTGGGGCCGTTCTGTCACCTGTATTCCTCTTCCTACACACACTTGCATCATTACTGTATTAGCCAATGTGGAAATATAAGCAACTGCAGCTATATTCTAAACAAAACCCTTATGTCTGCACATGATTTCCTGTCTCACTTTTTTTTTTTTATGGATTTCTCTCCAGGCATAGAGGAAAATGTCTGTTTGCCATCGGTCCCTCGCTGTCCAGATCCCTGCACATGCTCAGATACAGTGGTGCGCTGCAGTAACCGTGGACTTCGCTCTCTGCCCAAGGGCATCCCCAAGGACACCACAGAGCTGTGAGTCTCTGTCCCTCTCCTCTCTGATTGTTTCCCCCCCCCCCCTCACTCCTGTCATTTTCTCATCTTTTTTTTATTGGCTTTCAATATATATTTTTTAAAAATTCTGACCCACAGGATGCCTCACAGATATTGAGCCCCATTAGGTAAAATGAGCTGCCCCAAGCACTGCAATTTTCCTTTTTCTCCCGAGGCATTACCACAACGTCAGTGTCCAGTCCTGCTCTGGTCGCACTCTCGGCCCTCGTAGAGACAGTGACAAAGTGCTGGTTTAGGAGACGCCGGCGTTTTCCATTCCTCTTCTCACAAGAAGTCAGAGAGCGAAATAGAAAGAGGGGAAAGAAGATGGTAGCAAGAAAGCAAGAGATGAGGAATTGAGAAATGAGCAGGAGCCATGTCCTGAACCAATGTGTATGTTTTCACACAGATCTTGATAGGGTTGTTTTTTCCCTCTCATAAGCAAAAGCTTTCATTTTGTGTGTTTAAACATAATTAATGCTTATGGATCTCCAGCACCTGCTGCACTACAGAAACATCAGCCAAGGTGTGATTAGCTATCCTGTATCTCTCAGTCTTATACTGTATCTCTCGGTCCTGTATCACCCGCACAACACTCATAAAAACACTGTATGAAATTAACAACGCTAACCCGACTCAAATATCTTTGTGTAGTGTAGAAGGTAAACCACATCACATACAGTAAGCAAAATGTTAAGCAGGGACATTTTGGCTTAACTAGAGGTATTTTCTTTAACCAATATTTGAACAAATCAGTAATCAGGCTACAGAGAAATATTATGCAAAACATTAGTTAATACATTTTAATTGGTTTAATGATTTTATTAGTGGCTGTAATTAACTAATGAATAAAATGATTAACATTCCTGGGCTGGACAAAATTCTACCGAGTCTACTGTATATCTACCCAATCATCGATTTACCGGATGTCCTACACATGAGGTGTTTTCAAGTCAAATGAGGACTTTTGATGAAACTTCTCATGAATGAAGGAGTAAAACAGGTTGACATTTACAGAAGACTTCAAGCACAGTTCACTGCTGAGCCACGATAAAATATGTGAACGGTGCAAACATTCTAAAGAATTCTGCAGTTCCCGTGAACATTCAGCAAGTGGAACGCCGATCCTTGAGAATCGACAGATAACTTGTCGCCAACTTGTGGAAGAGACGCATCTGTCTGTGGGAACTGTACACACATCATTCGCAGACACCACTTCCACATTAAAGGATCTCAGCTCGGAGTTATTGCAGCATTCCCCGTACAGTCCTGACCTCGCTCCAAGCCATTTCCACATGTTTGGTCCATTAAAGGAGTTACAGGGAGGTCAGTGTTTCAGATGTGATCCGGTCATGGCTCTGGCACGCTCAGAAAGCTTTCTTCAGTACCTTGATGGTATCCAAGCACCAGTGTAGCAGAAGATTATATTATATACTGTACAATAGTGAAAGAAGTTTTTACTCTCATAACTGTGTCATGGAATCCCGGTTTGACTTGAACACCCTTTGGTGTGAGTTTCCAATAGACCAGGACTATTGTCTTTCTTGAAATAGGTTAAGTAATCTTATATTTGGACTATTACTGTATAATCGGAAAACCCAGTGTGTTCCTATATTAGCTTTGGAGATTTTTTTATTTATGTATTTATTATTTTTCAGACTTTTGGATTGTTGAATTAAAGATGCAGATGCAGCATTGTGTTTAATCCTACTCGTCTTGTCTGCCTCAGGTATCTGGAAGGAAACCTGCTCACCTCAGTGCCCAAAGAGCTGAGCAATCTCAAACAGCTACTCCTCGTGTATGTATTTCCAATCTAACTCAATAATTTTTGGACATGCCTAACATAGCGGTGTCCGTCATTGTTCTTATGATCGTACGTGTGTCCGTGTGCCGACAGAGACCTGAGCAACAACAGTATCAGCTCTCTGACTCCTTTCATCTTCAACAATATGACTCAGCTCTCCACACTGTGAGTGTCCCATCTGTCACACACCGCTAACAACAAGCACAGCAGTTTGTCCATGGCTCAGTGTGTGTGTGTGTATGTGTGTGTGTGTGTGTGTGAGGACTTAAATGACTTTGTGCAATATATTCCTCTCTTTGCCTATCTCCGCAGCATCCTGAGTTATAATCAGATCCGCTGTGTGCCGGTGCATGCTTTCGACGGACTGCGCTCGCTTCGTCTGCTGTAAGTGACTTTGTGATGGTGCTTGACACACTGGGACACACACACACATCCACATAAGGACGTTCCATTGACATGATTATTGTTGTAGCTAAATAATGCTATGCCTATATCTGAGGTTACCATCAGTAATGCAGATACACACACACACACACACACACACACACACAAACACACACACACACACGTACATCCACGCCCCTGGGGCCAGGTGCTGCCCCACAGCAGGCCTTATTAACTCCACTTTTTAAAAGGAGGCTGTGAAACAGAGCAGGTTTCAGAGGCGAATTGGGTTTCTGGATTCAGCAGGGTCCCTCCTTTGTGCATGGAAGAAGAGATCAATTGTTTTTCCTTTCTTCTCCGTTTTCACCTCTCATATCCTGTGGTCTGGAGGTTATCGGCACTCATTAAAGGAATCCTCAAGTGTTACTAAACGTACACTTGATCTCTCTGCACCATTTCTTGCCTTAACAAGATTGTTTTTTTTTCTTGCTGTTTTACACTTAAAACAACAAAAAAAAAAAGAAAAAGATCTTTGACAAATGGACGCGCCTTTTTTGTTAATGTTAAGTATTGAACCCCCTCCCACCGCCAATGTTTGTAAAGCCCTTACACTTTTATTTCCATGACTTTTTCTTAGGAAGCAGGATGGAACTTTTGATCGTGGTATTCACACACATAAAGCGGATAGACTCTGAGTCGAACTATTCTTTTAAACTCTTTCATTTGTTATGCTAGGCTGACAAGAAGCTGCCCCCGCAGTCAAACCCGGGTCAGCTATGTCTGCCAGCCAGCCGTCACTCTCACTTGTTAATTTCCCAGAATGCCCCAGGGGCACCACTGGCCTGGCCTCATTGGTGCGGGGCTGTCGGGTCACAAGGTCTGATTGCTGGTAGACTGACACCAAACCCCTCCGTGCGTTTGTGTGTGTGTGTGTGTGTGTGTAAGGAGGAGGAGGAATCAACACAAAATACTACACATTCCATGAACTGTCAGTGCTGACTTTGTTTCTACAGACAAAATGGCCTCAGTTAGAGCTAATTGCTGTTGCAGCATCCTTTTCCCTTCCTTCCTTTTAGTTGCTTAAACAACGAGGCCCTCATGCACTTGTTTTCAATTTCTCCTTTCTTCTCTTTCAGGACTCTCCACGGAAACGACCTTTCAACTATTCCAGAGGGAGCCTTCAACCACTTGACGTCTCTGTCTCATCTGTGAGTGCGCGTGGTCCTGTGCGAGAGCTCTCTCACTCTCTCACAGTCTCTCTCTCTCTACCTGTCTCCCGATTTTTATACCTTTCAATTCTGTCTTTTTATCTTCCTCCATCCCTCGCTATTAATAACAACCACCCAGCATTACCCATAATCACTCACCTATTTTTGACCCACAGAGGATTGACTTCATAACCAGGTGTGAAAGGTGTTTTTTATGTTGTTGTTGTTGTTGTTGTTTTTTTTAAAGAGCTTTCCTGTGCTCAACTCTCAGAACCCTGGGCCCCACAGGAAATCCTTGTAAATTTGATTACAGCTAAAAGGCATCCATCGGTGCGTTCTTATGCCTCTTTTCTTCCCTCTTCATCTTCCATTCTACAGTTCCTGCCGCCGCTTTTGAATGAGGTCGCTTCAGTGGTGCCATGAAAAGAAGCGTCACAAAAGGTTCCTCTTTAAGAATAAGGGTCCTCTGATTCATTAAAAACAGAATGGAAGGAAGTGGCGCTTTAGTACATGGAGAGGCTGCCTTTGTGTACTCGAGCAGGATGTGAAAAATGTGTGTGTTTAAGACAAAAGTTAAGGCCGAGCGTGCTTTTATGATGAACTCGTCTTTTCCGGTCTGCGTGAAAAATCCTCATTTCTCATCGTCGAGGGAACCGTCCCACCACGTGGGATTTTAGCCAGAAAAAAACTTTTTGCGATTTTTTGCGATGTGATTTTTTCTATATTTTTATCATTTTCACTTATTTTAGAAAGAATAATATCCATGCATATGATTATGTACATATTATATATATGTGTGTGTGTGTGTGTGTGTGTGTGTGTTTCACCAGGGCTCTGGGTGCAAACCCACTGTATTGTGACTGTGAGCTTCGCTGGCTCTCACAGTGGGTTAAAGCTGGTTTTAAGGAGCCTGGCATTGCTCGCTGTACTGGACCACCTGACATGGCTGACCGTCTGCTTCTGACCACGCCCCTCAATCGCTTCCAGTGCAACGGTGACCTTTATTTTTTCTCGCTATTTCTCTTTTTCAGTTTACGTCCATTTTTTTGTTATAAAAAAAAAAAAAACACATACAATCCCTTAAAAGCCAGTTAGAAGTGTTGAGGGATTAATTTAAGATTAAGCAAAAGATTAAAGGGATTTTTATATACTGTATTTGGATGTCACAGGACTTAGTGACACCCCTCTGTGAATCTCTCTTTGTGTCCACTTTTTTAATCTCACCATCGCTCCTTTAACAGTTCAAGTGCATCATCGTGGTGTATATGGGGTTTTAATCATGGAGTGAAGAGAGCATACAAAAGCCGGATTTACGCTCTATGATTTTCAATTATAGTTATAACAGTGTCTCTGACATGACAGTCTCAGATTTAGTGCTGGAACATCCAAAGACGGTCGCTGATGAAGTTCTGGCAGTGTCCAAAAATTTTCAATGATCGATAACGTGGTAATTGGTCCATTCTATCTATACCGCTTATCCTGTGTCGGATCATGGGGGACTGGAGCCTATCCCTGGGAACTCACACCTGGTTTAAAGAGGTGGTGCTGTCTAACTGTGTGGAACAAAATAAAATTATCAGACTTCGTACGAACTTCAATACAACATGATGTATTGACTTCATCAGGGTTGCATCAAAAACCTCTAACATATTGGGTGAGAAAATTGATTTCGGTCTCTTGCTCATCTAGCCAAGTCAAATTTGTCTTCCCTCCCCTAATCACTTTCTCTCTCTCTCTCTCGCTCTCTCTCTCTCTCTCTCTCTCTCTGAACAGGTCCCGTCGATCTGAATATGATGTCAAAGTGTGCCCCCTGTCTGGCTAACCCGTGCCAGAACAACGGCACGTGCGTTAGCGACGTCACAGGCTCCTATCTCTGCACCTGTCCCTTCGGCTACAAGGTGAAACACGGTTTTGTTCTCACATACACGCATTGCAGATACCTGTTCCTGCACAGACCAATCCTGCGCTCCCTAGTTTATTGTACGCAGCCTGTTTGAGTTGTAATGCGTATCATTACAAGGGTGCCCGGAAAGAAGCTCATATCATCAATCTTCTTGAGCTTGCTCAATATATTGGAATCTCCTCTGCTCATGCATGCACAATGCTCAGCGAATGATCGATGCAGGAAGACGTCCAGGACTGCAGATTTAAGAGTTTGAATCAGGATGCATTTACAGTACAGTACAGCTCTATTACTTGTCATCCTGCTCAGGCTATTTATGAATATTTTTGAGCCTGATGAGTCGTGAAACTGATAAAGTGTGAGATCGGTTGCAGGATAAAGACCAAAATAACTATTGCATCTAATTTGCTGCGGAGTTGCATGATTATGATTAACATCAGGTTGGGTAATAATGACAACGTGAGAGTATGAATAACAAATAAAGTAGCATTATGAACCATAGACCTACTTCTTAAAAGTTAGAAGAGCCAGATCCTAAACTATGCTTGTTAGTATTGCATTGTGCCGCACACATCGGGGATCCTCAGGGTTCGATATTAAGCTCAGCTTACTTAACGTCTGTGTGGCGTTCCCCATGTTCTTCCTGTATTTGGTTTCCTCCCACCTCCATAAAAAATATGGCAAGAGATGCACTAGTAAAAGTGTGTATGAATGTCTCTGGTGTATTCCCGGCTCACAGCCTGTAATACGGGTCTGCAGCAACCCTGACTAGGTTGGAGCTGTACTGAAGATGAATGATTGGTTATGGGATTCCTGTCAGAGTCTGTCTGCAGTTGAGCAGATAAGACTTTCACCTCTCGCCCTCTACAACACACACACACACAAAAAAACAATGTCTCCCTTTTTTAATTAAAATCCCTGCATCCAAGGTTAGAAAAGGAGTGTGCATGTGTGTGTTTGTGTGTGTTCCATTTTGACAGCCATCCCCTTCCCTTATCCTTCTTCTTTTTCGAGTCTTAAATACGAAAGCAAACACAAGCAGTATAGAGGTGGCAGGGAAATCAAAATCGCAGTCGGTGTTAGTGGCCGAAAGGAATTAAGCTTTTTTTGGTCTGGAATTGGAATTAAGTGACAGCCATGGAGTGCTAAATGGATCTGAACATATTATTCTCCTTTTTGTGAAATGTATGGGCCAGGATGTGGGAAGGAGAGAACCCAAACCATGCGTTTGTATTAACAGTGTAGGAGCTCCTGTTACAGAGTCGAACTCAATAAAGCATGTTCCAGCTGCTCATAATTCCTCCAGAGAAATGTAAAATGTATTGTGTGTATTGGCGCTTCAGTCTTACTGTCTGCTCGACCTCCGGGTCAGAACGGACAAGCACGCGCAGAGAGTTTGTGTGAAGGCTCCGAACTGAACCACTGACAAGACACGATATCTTCGCTTATAGCACATTGCTCATTTCTTTCACAAAACCAAGTGTGTGCCGTGTTTCTGATTGTGATTTTGTGTCCACCTAAGTGCGGCATTTATCAGTTTATAATCATTTTTTTATGATTAATATGGCTGATTTTTATATTTTAAATTGTTCATAATTTTATACCACTTTCAAAATATGAAGTGATCAATATATGGGTTGGCTACACACTGAAAGAATTCTCATACTCACGATGCATGCATTGACAGAGCTCCCAAAGGGACATGATAAAAATAGAAATAAAAAAAAAGAATAACTTTAAAAAATGTAAACGAAAATACGAAAAAAGTCTTAAGTGACAGCTCCCGAATGGCACGTTGGTAAAGTGTTATGCTCTTGGCATAGACAAAACAATTGTTATCAAATTGTTTAACCAATAATTAAACAGTTTAGCAGTTATTATTTTTTCTTATTTCAATAATCATCATCATATTTTTAAATCACTTATTTGTGCATAAATGTTAATTGGACTGACATATAAATTATTATCAAATATTGTCCTAAGTGCTTTTCCTTCTTTATTCATTTTTTTAATTGTTAATTGTAAAACAGTACTAAAAATGTCAGTATTAAAAAATAATGCGTATTCAACTAAATAAAAAATAAGAAAAAACGGCAGACCAACATTGCTTTAAGACACCTGCAAAATTCTAAGACACTGCAAATTCTTGAAACTCTCGTGATGACTGTCCCAATAAAGGATACTCCTCTGCTGCAGAATTCACATTCATTTAGATCACCCTGTCTCAGAAATAAACAGCACCTCAGATTAAAGTCTACATGTCCCCTCTGGAGAACTCAAGTAGCAGACATATCAAAACAATTCGTCTGTTCGAGTAGATTATTTCATATTTTTGATGACTTCAGCCTTTTCTAAAATGTTAAAAAAATGTAATTGGAAGGGGGTGTCCAAACTTTTGACTGGTACAGTATGGTAGAGACAAAAATCAATTTGAGTCACACTGCTGCTATAAATTCTGCTTGTCTTTTCCTGCTGTCTCAGGGACGGAACTGTGAGGTCCCCATGAACGCTTGCCTGAGCCAACCCTGCGTCAACGGAGGAACGTGTCACCTCTCGGCCGGACAGGACGGTCACTACAGGTACACACTCCGCTCTCTCACCCCGGCAGTGCTCGGAGTAATTTTACTGCTCGGACATTAAACGTCTTTAACCTACATACTGACAGCACGGCTACTAAATGCATAAAGTTTCATCTTGCACTTTAGGAACCGAAAGCCATCTAGATTTTTAATGTCCCAGTAAATGTCCTGCCTTTGGACACACTCCGCCTCCTAAATCACCTTATAACATTTTACATGCGTGCAGCTCTGCCCTTTCCATGCGATTACTGAGGGTCCAGACAAGCAACAAATAAGCCCTGCGTCAGGTTCCACTTGACATTACAAAAACAGCAATGAAACTGCTGCGGTGAGCCATTTGGATGAAGTGGGGTCATGGTGCGCGTTTGCGGCGTGGGTTGATGTCAGTTTCGGCGGAGTGAGGATGATATATCGGCTCCAGCCTCGCAGCTGCCCTTTGAGCTAGAGCCGTCTCTGAAATCTGGAAGTCTGAGTGGCGTGTGGTGGGGAGGGTTTCGGGTGGAAGTGCCTGGGTGGCACCATCGAGCGTATGAGCTGGTTACTGGGTGAGATAAGTGTTGCTGGTCTTTCATGGCAAGTCTCCATGGAGACGGGGCTTTATCAAACACTGCGCTTCCTCCGAAGCCTCAGTCACCAATGGTGCCAAGCCACAACATACAGCGGGTTCAAAAAGGAAACCTTAAAGTCCTCTTGAACGTGTAATTTGCAACCATTCAAAGCAATCTGCATAGAATAATAAATTGTTAAATGTGTTTTATGGCCTAAGCGAAAAAAACCAAGATCTATGAATATACATTTATAGGCAAAGTGTCCTCCATCGTCTCAAATATTTTACCGTCTAATTTAGCGCTCTCATTTGTTTTAGGAAAACATTTTATTATCTGAATCTCAATGTTGCTCATCTAAATGTGTTCCTCAAACCATCATTTCCATAAGGATTTAACAGATTTGATACACACCAGTCCATATAAACAAATCACCAAATATGGATCAGTTTTAACCCCTTTGTGCATAAATTATTCAATTTGCGAGTGTTAACTTTAAACGTGGCATGGAAATTCAAACGAATGAAACTTTTTTAACTGTTCATTTATTTGGAAAAAATTACCTGAAGTTTGAAGCCATAAACATTTCCAATTAAAAGTATTACTGAACATTTCAAACAAAATTGTATATAAAGTACTGCGAAAAAAATATTAAGCCATATCTCATTTCTTCGTTTTAAATTAAAAAAATAGTATTATGCAAATTAAGTTTAAAAAATTAAAACAAATGTCTTACTGTGACAAGCCGTAAAGTGTGACGTGTATAGAGACACAATTTAAAAAATTGTTGTTCATGTAACAACCCCGTCCAGGTTCGATTCTCATCCCGGTGTGCATGGAGTTTGCATGTTCTCCCTGCGCTTGGTGGGTTTCCTCCAGGTACTCCGGTTTCCTCCCACAGTCCAAGGACATGTAGGTTAGGCTAATAGGCGTTCCTAAAATTGGCCTTAGTGTGTGAATGAGTGTGTGTATATGTGACCCTGAATACAGGATTAAGCGGTATAGATGATGAGTGAGTGAGATGTAACAACCTCAGCAGCAACCTCATTTCCCCTCTCGTCTGATCCAACCACACAAGCATTCAGCATCACCAGTATACTAATCAGCGGCCTGATCGTCATCTGTCATCATCTGCACCTGTTTCTCACTGGTTACGTTAGATGGTGTTTTATGCTTAAATGATTCATACGTCACTGTGTGGCTGAAACAAGCCAAATACATTCCTCTGAAAGGCTGGGGTACAGGGACTGGGCTGGAAATGAGAGCCAAAAACTCACTCACTCATCATCTATACCGCTTAATCCTGTATTCAGGGTCACGGTGGGCCTGGAGCCTATCCCAGGAGAATTGGGGCACATCGCAGGGCACAGACACACACACATGCATACACTCACTCATTCACACACTACAGGCAATTTGGGAACGCCAATTAGCCTAACCTACATGTCTTAGGCTGGCCAGGGATCGAACCCGGACCCTGGCGGTGCAAGGCGACCACCGTGCTGCCCCAGAGCCAAAAACTTGCCAAAAAAATAAGAGACAAAAAAAAAAAGGTTGTTTAGGAAGCCATGAGAACTATTCCTCAAGACTACTTTTAAAAAATCAACAAGAAGTCAACAAGTCAGTTGTTCTGGAACTGTTTTGGCAAGAACAGTATTGTCAAGTGCATTTACGAAACCCAGCAAGCACCATGATGAAACTGGCTCTCATGATCACCTTCCTAGGAAAGCAAGACCAAAACATACTGTCCAGAGGACAAGTTCATTTAGATTTACCAGCCTCAGAAGTCAGAATAAGTAGCAGACACATCTTATTATCAACCGTTCATAGGAGATTATTGCATGTTTTGACTGCATTCAGCATTGTTTTTGATGATGTAGAAATAAAAATCAGGAAAGACCATGAAATTAGAAGGTGTTTCCAAACTTTTTTATATTGATATTTACTACTGTATATACTGTAAAGTGTGAGTATAAACTACATATCTATTGAGGAAGATTTCTGGAACCATTAAAACTCTAAAAATGTTAATACCCCAGATGTCCTCAGGGCTTCATTTCAAGCCTCATGCTAAAGTCCCTGCACTAAAGCCAGCTTAGGCCATGTCTTAACAGAGGAATTAGTCGTATCTTAGTTTCATGACGCTGACCTATTGACCTCTTAAGGAGGCTTGAGTTTTAAACGTCTACAGACGACTTTAGGGCTATGAGTTTTAACCAAAACAGTAATTGTGTAGGTCAGAAGGAATGTAATGATTTACAAAAGAAACGTTAATTAGGTTAGATAAAGTCTGAGATTCCATCTGGGATTAGACATTTTTGTGTAAAAGTGCTTGAACAGAAATGCTGAGATTTGTTGTGTCTGTCCCCCATGAGTATGTAGAAAAACACCTAACAGAGTACTAATAACAATCAGGATAATGGTGTGTCGTATATAATGCAACACTTAAACGGTATGTAGGTTATTTCTATTTCAAATATCTCTATATAAAAAAAAGAAAGAGCTACATTTTGGTATGTGTAACCTCTGGACGTAACCCTTTAAGGACACATCGACAGACATTCTGTGGCTTGTTCATGTGAACTAATGCTCGAAAAAAAAAGTTTTAAAATTGACACCATACCACCAAACATGACCGCAACCTGTCTCTGATTCGGTCCCACCCCAGTTGTGTATGTCTGCCGGGATTCGAGGGCGAGCGGTGTGACGTGAACCCTGATGACTGCGAAGACAACGACTGCGAGAATAACTCCACCTGCGTGGACGGCATCAACAACTACACCTGCGTCTGCCCTCCCAACTACAGAGGTCTGCCCTCACAACTACACAGGTACACCACACACACACACACACACACACACACACACACACACATGCACATACACAAAGGGTTTAACAATAAGAGACCAGGTGCAACTTTGAACGCAGATCCTTTTTACTGTGATCATATTGTTCAAGAGAAGTGTATTTCCTCTTAGCATTATTACTTTCAGAACCATTTTTATTCGAGTCTATAAGCTGATACTGGTTTATTCATGGGCATCTTATGCAATTAAGGTTCGAAGCTTTCAAATCCGAGTGTGACAGTCGTCCTGACTCAGCGATGTTAGAGTAAAGGCTGTTGCTGGCGTACTGCAGGACTGAGACTAGTGAGAGGAGACATGCAGCTGTTTTCACCAAGCCCTGTTATTACTCACAGGAAGTCTAATTGTATCCTTGTCTGGGAGAGCGCATCCACGTGTGTGGATGTGTGCGTGTGTGGATGTGCCCGCTGTGGTAGTACCAGCTTTGGACTAGAAGCCAAAACTGAAGCCTTGCCCTACGCACAGCTGCTGCGTAAAGCCGCGCGTTTAACGAGAAGGGAAGCCCCAAAGAGAGTCCACAATTAGAACTCCTACAAACAGCGTTCCTCTTCCTCAGCCACACACCAATATAGACTGCATTCATACACACCATATATATATACTGTATATATATATATATATATATATATATATATATATATATATATACTGTATATACTGTATATATACAGTACAGACCAAAAGTTTGGACACACCTTCTCATTCAAAGAGTTTGAATTTGTATTATGGCAAGAAAAAAGCAGCCAAGTAAAGAAAAACGAGTGGCCATCATTACTTTAAGAAATGAAGGTCAGTCAGTCCGAAAAATTGTCCCAGGAAAGGAAGACCAAGAGTCGCCTCTGCTGCGAAGGACAAGTTCATCCGAGTCACCAGCCTCAGAAATCGCAGGTTAACAGCAGCTCAGATCAGAGAGCAGGTCAATGCCACACAGAGTTCTAGCAGCAGACACGTCTCTAGAACAACTGTTAAGAGGAGACTGTGTGAATCAGGCCTTCATGGTAGAATATCTGCTAGGAAACCACTGCTAAGGACAGGCAACAAGCAGAAGAGACGCGTTTGGGCTAAAGAACACAATAAAGAACACAATAAAGAAAACTCTTTGAATGAGAAGGTGTGTCCAAACTTTTGGTCTGTACTGTATATGATATACAGTATACAGTACATGCGTTATATACAGTATACAGTATATATACCCACGATGGTGTTTTAAAAAATGATCGATACTCTGGTTGTAGAATTAATTTCAATTTATATTTAGAAAAGACATTCAATGACATAATTTTTGACATCCCCTTGCTTTTCAAAAGACTTTGTCCATCTCTCAACAAGCTTGCGTATCCTGAAAAAGTTTTAGGCTGAGCCACAAGCGACTAATGCACCGCTTAACACGTCTTCATTAAAAATTAATCTTCGTCCTGGAAATGCTGCTTGCAGGGGACCGAAGAGGTCAAAACAAGATCAGGACTATAAGGAGTTTGCTTTAACACCTTAAAAACGAAGCTTTTGCAGAGTGTCGACAGTGTGTGGGAGAAGTGTACAGACGTGATGGTCATGCAAGATCACAATCCTCTGTGTTTAGGTTTCAGCTCTTCAATAAGCGTCTCTCTGTGAATCTTTTTTCCTGATAATGTTCCAATACTGGCCTCCCAGAAAACTATAACCATCAATTTTCCAGCTGATGCTTGACTTTTGAACTTTTTCTCGGTCGGCGATTGAGGATGTTTTTCTCGTAGTGCTTAATCCACGTCTCGTCACCGGTAATGATTCTCTTTGGGAAACTTTCACCTTCCTTAGAGTATCGGTCCAAATTTTGTTTGCACCCAATATAGACGATCAAGGCTCAAGATAAGATGTGTGTCCGAAAACATTTCTGATTTCTGAAAAACCTTATTCGGAAGCCGGCTTAAGCTCACACACACACACACACACACACACACAAACGTACCCAGTCGTACACTACAGGCAATTTGCAAACACCAATCGCATGTCTTTAGATTGTCGGAGGAAACCCACATAGAACAGGGAGGAATACAAAGTACATTTTGACCCTTGATCATCCACATTGTGTCTCACAGAGATAGGAGGCGAAACCCCCAACCCTGAGCGTGAAAAGCGAACACGCTAACCCGCTAAGCCACCGCGCCGTCTGATCCGGAAAGCCGTCTATTCAAAACTCGCTTATAATACAAGTCTTGAGTCCCATTCATAAAAATCCAGTGTAAAATATTCAACTGTGTAACTCGGATGACGTTACAGTCTAACAATGAAGGCTTTGGGATAAAACAGACATGACGGGAAGTCATACCAAAGCTGTTATTATGTACTTTTAGGCAATTTCCCAACACTGGAGCAACACAATAAAAAAAAAAAAAAAAAAGAAGAAAAAGTCAATTGGGATATTTAGGCTTTTCCTGAAGGTTTTATAAAACATCAGACACAGACTGAGGTACTTTTGTGTTTCCTACTGTACGAGAACACTGATTGCGTAGGCAGTGAAAGAATAAGGTTCAGAGCTTAATCTGTAAATACTTGTAAATCTGCCAGAAGTGGAAATCACCAGAGATCTCTTAAATCACAGTGCTACTACTCATATCGTAAAAGCTTTTTATTCTCATAAGATCTAGACGTTTACTGTATGTGGGTGTTTTGTAATCATTTATCGTAATACAGTACCACAAGTGTGAATAGATCTTGGACAAATCCTAACCAAGCCTACGGTTTCCAAGTGTGTCTTCATGTGTACGGCAACACCAACGTCTAGATTAAATCGTTCAGCCCTCCCTTTCAAGCGGACTCTCTTTCCGTTCCCGTTTTCCCCGGCTCTGTTTTTGTGTTGCTTCTGTTTAGTTCAGCTCTATAGTGATCTCTCCACATCCTATTGGATCTTAAACGCCCATCAGTTTCACCATGTAGATTTGATTAAAAAGCCACAGCCGCAGCCGTTTGCCAGGCTGCTGGCGCAGATGCTGAGCCGGGTAGAGGAAAGCAGCGGGCTGCACGTGTTTAACTGCCTCTCCACTCGACCTCCAGTCGAAAGCCCCAGATTCGGACGGAAAGTCGAGGAGAGTCGAGGAAGCGGGTTTCATCCAGAGCCCGGGAGGCTGCATCTGTTTTTGGAGTCAGTAGAACATTAAGACCATCAGGTACTGTAGATAGGACAGTAGAACAGAGGGGTGTGTGTGAAGGATCATACACATTCACATATACAGTATCAGCTTCACAGAAAGATGCTTAAAAAAAATGCTTAATTGGATGAACAAAAAAAATATTGACCTACTCTATTCTTCATGCAACTGCTAGCGAAATCATTACTACGCCGGTTTAAGCTGATCCAGTGCAGCTGTGCCAGCTGTTTATCTCTGTACGTGTGTGTCTGTGCAATAGGAGACCTGTGTGAAGAGGTGGTGGACCCCTGCCTGCCTGGCTTTGACCCCTGTCAGCACGACTCCAAGTGTGTGCCTCTGAGTAAAGGCTACAGGTACGTGTACTCAGTAAGTGTGACATCACATAATGCACATTACATGGGCCGTAGCTCGTCCAGTACAGTACATGCGGTGTTTATATGCGTTCCAGGTGCGAGTGTTTGCCGGGCTATGTCGGGCAGCACTGTGAGCAGGACTATAACGACTGTCTGGAGAATAAGTGTCAGCACGGGGCCGAGTGCGTGGACGCCATCAACGGGTACACGTGTGTCTGCAAGGACGGGTTCAGGTGAGACGCATGCGGGTTGTTGGCTGGTCAGATCGCGGATGAGCATAACCATAACCGCGTAACTTTAGTGCACGGATGCATCGATTAATTAAATCCCGCTAAGCACTTTATTCTGGTGGTTTACTGCTTGTGCGGTGTATTAAATGTTCTCTCCGTGTTCATCTGGGTTTCTTTTAGGCTCTTTGATTTTTCTCCCAGTAAACACGCATGTGTAATGGATTTGCTACACTAAACAGGCCCTAGGTGTAAATCTGTCTGTGTGTGTGTGTGTGTGTGTGTGTGTGTGTGTGTGTGTGTGTGTGTGTGATGCGTTGTGTGCACTAGCATCCCCTCCAGGGTGTATTCCCGCCTCCTTTCATGGCACACACTCAGTACCCGCTATAAGGATGTGTGGAACACACATTTACAGCATTTTTGACTTTCGAGTGCACAAAAAGATTCAGAAGCATGTTCAGACAGCTACGGAAAAAAAAATAAAGAATGTCTTTAGATAAGTTAATATATCAAAGTTTGAAAGTTTTGAGAGAACAGACAATACACACATGTCTGCTTAAGTACATATGCCCGCATGCGCGCACTTACACTCACACAAACACACTCACACACACACACACACACACACACACACACACACACACACACACACACACACACACACACACACCCCAGGCTCCTGAGCTACAGATGGTGCTTCATTACATAGCACTAGGCCGCCTCATCCGAGCCGAACGGCAGATGAATCTCCATGTGGCTAATTATAGCGCTATAAGTGTGGGACTGCCTCGTGGATCTGAGTGAGCGTGTATGTTTTCACGTGTGTGTGTGTGTGTGTGTGTGTGTTTGTGTGTATACGATGCTATCGGTGCCAGCGAGCAGCAGGATGGCGCAACTCATCAGTTTCTGAAAGTCTCCGAGTCTCTGGTGTTCGCCGAGTTGTTACTGCAGCAGCCAGATGAACAATAGCTCTCTCTCTTCTTTTTTTTCCTCTTTTTCTACAGCGGCTGGTAATTAAGTGTTAGCGGCTTGAGCTCTGCATTAATTCGGCTTACCACCCACCCTGGCACTCTATCAGCATTATAACATGATTATCATCTAAGTGACTGAAACGTCTGGTTAATCTATGAAAGAGTTTAGAAACAAACAATTTACCAATCCAATCAGCAGCTTGATTAAAACTCACTCACTCACTCACTCATCGTCTGTACGGCTTTATCCTGTATTCAGGGTCGCGGGGGGCCTGGAGCCTATCCCAGGAGACTTAGGGCATGAGGCGGGGACAGGGTGCCAGTCCATTGTAGGTTAAACACACACACTCATTCACACACTACATGCAATTTGGGAACCTTTATTAGCCTAATCTACATGTCTTTGAACTGTGGGAGGAAACCGGAGTACCTGGAGGAAACCCACCAAGCACAGGTAGAACATGCAAACTCCATGCACACAGAGAGACGGGAAACGAACCCGGACCCTGGAGGTGCAAGGCGACAGTGCAAACCACTACACCACCGTGCCGCCCCCCCTTGATTGAAACGTTAACGTTTATTTATCTTCCTTTTTTTTTTTTGTCCCTTCTGTGTTTAGCGGGCTGTTCTGCGAGAACCCCCCTCCCATGATCCTGCTCCAGAAGACGAGTCCATGCGATCAGTCGGACTGTCAGAACGGAGCTCAGTGTCTTCTGATCGAGGGCGAACCCGTGTGCCGCTGTCTGCCCGGCTTCTTCGGGAACAAGTGCCAGAAGATGCTAACGGCACACTTCCTCGGGAAAGACACGTACATTGAGTTACCAGGGTCTACCATCCGTCCTTCCACGCATATATCCCTGCAGGTACGACTCACATCATCTCTGAAGCGCTGTGGCTTGTTTGTATTTCCTGCTTCTGTAGATCTAATCTTTATAAAGCAGGTGTGTTAGATTAGACATGCAGGACAGTAGCAGCTGGTTTCCAGTCTTTCCACTTCAGACTGCACGTACTGCGCGTCCAAACAAGGAGCAATAAGACTCGAGGTTGCGCTCTGATGTGTTTGATTTTCCGTTTGCAGCAGACTGTTATCCAACATTTATCATATTTACAAAAACCGAGCAGTTGAGGGTTACCAGTCTTGATCAAGGACAGAGCAGTGGCGGCTTGGTGTGGAAGCACTGGGATGTGAACTCATGAACGTCCAAGCACTTGCCCAACAGTCTTTACCGCCTTTGCTACCACTGACCACATGGTTTCTGGTAATTAGTGAAAAACTGGATTAATCACATTGATGACAATAATCATTATTTCATTGTATAATGACATCAACGTTACGAGCAAAATGATACTTGGCAGAAGTGATTTGTTCTATGGTTTAGGCGTATTTGTGCAATCAATGGCTTGTCGACGGACAGTTTTTATATTTCATTAAAATCGACACTGTGACAAGATTTGCTGTTTCTGAGTTTAAATCGTTAGCGGAAAATATGCCAAAAGAAAACTGACAAACTGTATGGTGTCCTGAACTTGAACTTTTATCCAAAGCTAAACAATGAAACTACGCTGCCTGTCCAAAAAAAAAGCAAAACCTCTAATATTTGTGTGGAAATGCTGTTCATTTCACTATTAAACATAACTGTGATTTCTACTGATGATGCTTTTTACAATTACAATACATCTTAAGCATGCATGTAAGTGTTTTTTTTTTTTTTTTTTTTTTTTAGATCACATTACTTCCAGTTCAGCGCTGTTCGCTAAGATTTTAATAATGTCCTGAAAAGTTCATGAAAATGAGGGGCAAATCCCTTAAAGTGCCTCAATACGCTTAAGACGACTCGAACCTGTTTGCCGAGTGGGAGAGAAACACACACACACATAGAGACAGACAGCATGCATGATGGTGATGTCTGATGTTCTCTTTTTATTAAGAGCCAAGACAGATATTTCAATCCTCGGTTAAAGGCCCCGTGTCACGTACATCCTTTATATCAAAAGAACAAAAGTCATTAATGAGAACAAAGAGGGAGTTGTATAGATATCCATCTGGAGACGAACCATACTGTAGGAAGTATTATCATAGAAGGAATGAGGAAGAGCTGCAGGGAGGGAGAGAGACACAGAGAGACCTGGGAAAGTTTACACCATCTAGGGAAAATGTAAGAAGACAAAATACAGCATTTTTTTTTCTTCTCTTGTTGCAGGGCAATCATTCAACCCTTCTAAAATGGTGTCTTTTAATCGTGTGTCTGTTTTTGACCAGGGAGCGCACTGTATAACACACACTCATGGCAGCTGCATTCATGAGATCCACTCTTTCAGTGTTTCTAGACTCTCACACTCTCCCGGCTCTCTGCCCAGATTCCACCGCATACCAGACAGAGTGAACAGAAAAGTTGTAACACTTTCCTTCAAGCTATAAAACACCGAAATTACAGCCGTGTTGTCTGTCCCTTTGTGTCGTCCGCACTTCGCTTGGACTTGTGTCTACTTTTAGTTTCTCCCCTAAATGCATCTTGGGGGGAAATCGATAATGGAGTAAATAATCCACCTTGTTCTCATGCATTAAACCCTGCGACATTTCAATCAGAGATACAGGCGTGGGGAAAAAATAGAGATCAGACGTCTGAATGTACAGCCTGGTCTAGAAAGAATTCAGCTCCAGACTGGTGTCTTAATAATATTGTTTTAATTCGTATTTTCTTACAATTATCGATGTTCCCACAAAAGATCTAAAACGCTCCACCTTGACACATTTGTTAGCAACAAATAATCTGCCAAAAGTGAAAAATCATATTAATGTCTTTAGGCTTAGCCCTGTTAGTTCACGTATACAAGCCATTCTTCTTCATAACTGACTTTCGTTACAATGTGCATTTTCAACTGTTTCTACCGACATCACTCATTCTGAAGGCTGTTTGCTGTGACTGCGACGAGCGGAAAGAACTAATATTTCAACACGGAACACGGCAATAAATGATTAGCTGTCATAAAGAGGCCTTAGCTCGTTCTCACAATGCTCGCTTAATCATCGCGATTCATGGATGGATCACATCCCGGTGATAATTTTTTTTTTTCTCTGACGTTAGCGATCTACATTGGTTTATGGGTAAACTTTTTGAACTTGCTGCTAATCCGATACTGATGTGGGACGCCTCTGATGTCGTGTGTCTTCGAATTAACATCAGAAGTCCGGACCTTGGTTCAGGCTGTCCGAAAGCAAAACCAGAGCTACAGCTGACACGGTTTTAGTTATTGTGCAAGAAAGGCTCCCTAGAGGCTGCGTTGTGTAATTGCAAAGTCTTAACTAAGACAGGGGTAAGCCCCAGAGTCTTGGAACTGATGTGAGAGTTGAATGAGGTGTTTAAACTTTCCAGTATTTGGCATAGGAAACACTACACTAGACAGAACACATCACCACTCACTGTCCGTCACCAGCCTGTTTCTCACACCCACAATCTATTCACACTCAGCTGAACTATCTTGTAGAGAGACGATGTTAAACATCCAACCGTGAGGTCTACTCACGACGTCCTCCTTCTCCTCCTCAACCCCCTATCAACACACTGCCGTGGGCAGCCGTCACTATCTGTCGGCTTCCTCGCAGACTGTGCTGAACTGTCCATGGCTGTCTCTCGTCCTGATCTCACCTAGCCCAGGCATGGAAAGCGATCCACCTTTCTAACATCTGTTCCGGGGCTTTTATCGGGTTGCGGCTCTCGGTCCAGCCCCGCTGACATTATTAGAATGTCACCTTTTGTCCACTAGCATGAATAATACCTCCCTAGAGGACATATATTATGGTAATGGAAGTTGAGCCGGCTCTGTTATCGGCTGCAATCATGAGCCCCCTCGTCACGGCTGGATTGCATCTCCGCTACAAATGAGCCGTTCGCCTCGCCGCCGACAGGGCAGCCTAATGTTAATTAAAGTGGGAGGAGATAAAAATAGCCGGCGTATTCTTCATCTGCCTGCAGAGGTGAGCTGGTGACTTTGAGATAGCAACATCTGCACATCTGCTCAAAAGGGGGTTTGCTGGTTAGGATAAAACGTTTCACTTAATATATATATATATATATATATATATATATATATACAGTATAATGCTGGCAAATAGGTGCTTATTGATTTTAAGATGAACAGATGACATTTCTTCTGAAATGTCTTTTAGTCGGAATTCAGCACTCTAGCGCTCGCGATGTGGTTACGCTACTTGCCTTGCATGGCTTCAGGCTATTGGGCAATAAGAGCTCCACTGGGGATTATTTCATACAGAGTCAGGCTGTTACACTTCATGAACCATAAATCTCTCTAGCCCCGTGTGTGATTCGAGTGCTGCGACCTACTCAAGTACTGGTGTAGGTGTTCTGGTTGGTATTAACAATCAAACCCCAGGTGTTAAATGCCAAGTCCAGCTGTTTGTTTCTTCGTTCCATGCTGTGTGTCAATGTAAGTTTAGCTTCCTCATTTCTGTCTGTTAATAGGTGGCTACTGATAAGGACAACGGCATGCTGTTTTATAAGGACGATCACGACCCACTGGCCGTGGAGCTGTATCAAGGCCACATCCGACTGATGTACGACATCGCCAAGTACCCTCCTACAACCGTGTACAGGTAAAGATTCACTAGGGGGGAAAAAATGAAAATGCATGAAATACACAACAGCCAATCAGGAAGATTCAGAAGAAAATTCAGAAGATGAACGGTAAACAGAAATGCCCTTATTGAACATCATGTGCTCTTAGTAGAGGAGACACAGTGTGTGGTTATCAAAGGGAAAAAAACACTAATCTGGCTTTCCTTCCCTGGCTTCTGTTTAGCCCTCGTGTTGATGTGTGTCCAAATGTACTGCGCTGCTTTGATGGTTTTTGTGTTGTTTTCAATTTGCCGTCTCATTATTGTTGTACCGTTTTATCCAACGTTTTGCTGCTGTATAGTATTTATATTTCTAGTAGTATTTACAGTAGCGCTCCCAACAGTGTTTAACCGACGGTTTTTCTACTCAGCAACATACCGATGCAGTGTAAGGTTATATTTAATGACGGAAACTTCAAAGCACTTATGTCACTTACTGTATGGATAAAAGCGTCTGCCAAGTGCCTAAATGTAAATGTAGTATTTATTCATTATACTTTGCACTCATTCCTTATAATACAGTGTTTTTTTTTGTTTTGTTTTTGTTTTTTACCGAACCATATAATGCTCCTTATAGTGCCAAGAGTCTCTAATGGAAGCAAGTTGTCCTGTATTTTTGTGTCTGTATTGCATTAACAGTTTAAGCATTTGGCACTAGTTCTTATTAGTTTAAGAAGGTGGTCAATGTAAGGGGATGCAGGACTGTAATACAATTATAGTATTAATAATAATAAACACACCTATTACATCTTGAAGTCTTTAACTTGGTATGCATCTCTCTACCCTGAAGATAGTAGTTAATATACATGAACGTACATACTGTATGAAACAGAAACACATTCTTGATCGTTTTGTAAAAACCTCTTTTTATCCCTCATTACAGTAGGTGACTCGTCTCCCCAACCATACGGATACTGTATATACTGTGAAGGTGACACAAAAGTGACTCTGGTGTCACTCTGTGATCATTCCTTTTTCTCACACACACACACATATATATATAAACACTAAAGTCCACATCCAGCATCCAGTGTGAGCGCTCTGCTCACTGGAGCCTCGCAAATGATCTGGGCTTATTTGGCTTTTTACGGCTCCCCATGGGTCTCTCTTTTAACTGCCATTGTTGTTGGCTGTAATTTAGAAACCTTATTTAGTTTCACCCAGATTCTAATCACATTTAGTCTGTTTTTAAGCACTTCATCAGCGACATTTCTTTCCGTACCAATGGAAGAATCTCGGATAACTTTATGTGACTTGATATACTGTAAGAAGATAACCTCCTCCAGCAGTAGCTCATTTCCATAAACACTGAAATGGCGTGTATGGAGGAGGAGTGAAATTATGGGGGTGTTGAGGAATGAAAAACTAAATCTGAGCAGTATGTTTGTGAAATGCTTCGCGGAGCTCTGAAATCTTTTTAAAAAGTTACTCTTTATACATATTAATTAGAGATGAGAGAAAATTGATTTAGTGTTGTGATTCTTCTTTTTTTTTTTGGTGGGGGGGGGGATTATTAATTATTATTACACCGGCTCCAAAATCGATTTTTTCTTTTTATTTATATATGTTTGCATTTGAGGTGGTGAAATGTTGCCCTTCCTCTATAATCCTACAGGTGGTGCACTATTTTGTTTAAAATTGTAACCAAATTTAAGGGGGGGGGGGGGGGCAGGAATATTGAATCAGGATATTTTTCATCAAATTGTGATAATAACTAAATTGCAATACAAATACAAATTGAATCAGTACCTAGGTATCACGATGATATGTGAACGTCTCTATTTTTTTAAATAACAGAAAATGATAAAACCCTGTCTGTGAATAACTTGGTCTAACTCTTTTCATCTCATAGTATATCTTACATTTATTTCATACTTTAAAAAAGCTTTGGCAGTGTGTCTTTTTTTTTTCTTCCTTTCTTATGCTTCATTGTGTCTCTGTTGACTCAAAGTACAGTCAAGCTGGCACCGCAGGGCAAACAAAAGTGCTTTCTTCATAAATATACAAGGCGCCACGCTCAAGTTGTTTGACCGTATCTCAGCAACATTTCTTCTCAAAGTCTAGACGCATCACTTGATGGATGCCAAGAGTAAATTTAAAGCCGGCATGTTCACGCAGCGGGAATGCCTTAAGACCCTTCCCTTTCACGCAGCACATCAGTGCACACTCAGAGGTGGCAGTTGTGACTGGTTTCTGATCTGAGCCGGCCTCCCTATCCCAGCACACCAGATAGAAATGTATTGATCCAGACCATATCTCTCGCTAGCTCAGGAAAAAAAAAGGGCCTTTCTTAACTGCCTAGGGCTCAATCGATATCGCTGTCGGCAGTGTCACAGCATGTAAAAATAACACTTCATCCAGGAGTCTCGCATGTGTGTGATATAAACGCCTATATTACTCAACATTAGCACGAAGCAGTGCGATTACTTTATTAGCATGCTCTCGAAGGTGTATGATTATTCACCAGTTTAGTACGGAATAGACGGAATCTGAAAGTTTCAGATTTGTCATCAGACTTGATGAACTCGGTGCACTTCTCCCGAGTGCAGCTGTGTTCTGGATCGTGATTTCTGCGGCTCTAGTCGAGATGCGTCATCGCCTGATTTTGCACGCTTACCCTCTCATTAGGCTTTTTTTCCCCCGATGACGTAGAGCTCTGTGGTTTTGGCGTGCCCGAAGGCCATTGTCCCTGGGCTTACAGTACGTAAAGATAGTGCTGAGCTGTCTAAGAGGGAATGGAGAGGAGGCAGGTCTCGATGACTACAGGGCAGAATTGCCCCTGTCCAACTTCATTAGCCTGATATGAGCCATGACGCAAAGCTCACTGGTCAGGCCGGCGTGTTCCTAAGCTTTCCATGTCATAGTTAACATATTGAGGTCCTTGTAGCAACTGCTCAAATTTGTAACTTTGTAGCTCAATCAAGAACTCCGGGCCATAGGGAAACACAGACGTGAAGATCCTTGGCTGAGAAAGAGCATTGTGGATGGCGATTGACTTTGGACGTCCCACTGAGTCATGAAACGTCCGTGCGGCGAGGATCAAAAGAGAGGCCAAACGTCTTCACCTTATCCATATCTGAAGCGAATCATGTTTTTAGAGCCAAGGGAGGCAATGATGAACAGTTGAGAAGTGAGAGAGGATGTGAGGAAAGACAGATTAGACCCTGGAGAAAATGATGTGATGGAATGCTAGTGGAGGGTGAAGGATGGCATATTGGGGATTTAAGATGGAAGAGAGTTATACAGTATGTGCACTGAGGAGGCAAACAGTAGAAGAGATCTTAACTAGCACTGAGGCATCATTAGGTTTAGATGAATGCCCAAATTGTACTGCTTGCTAATGCTCTGCCCTTATCACAAGCTCAACGCTAATCTCTCTATTAATTTAAGGAGCAGTGTGGGCATTGTTGAACAGGGAGCAGCAGTTTTTCATGAAGCGTTCACAGGAAATGAAAGGAGAAAGTTAGAATTGCAGCTTTCCTTTTACCTTGTCCCACACGTTGCGGTGTTTCGCCCACCCCCCCGCGCGCGCACCACTCCTAACCCGACTTCACAGAATGACTCTAATGTTTTCTGCATCAAATGGATCTGAAGCTTAACGCGCCGGGGTGATCGGGGGTCAGGGTGTGTTTTTATTGGCTGTTTTCTTTCCTCCGTCTGGGATTAGCGCTCGGTTCCTGTGTGACTGAAGTGCTAGGAAAACAGGAGCCTTTATTTAAAGAAGAAGCCAAGCAGGGATTGAGGTAAGCAGGACTGGCTTGCTAGAAAAGGCAGTGTATCTTGGACTGGGACTAGGAGCCAGAGTTTTGGGACTGGAGTATGGTGGATCAGATCAGGTTAGGACTAAGAGCTGATCTCTAAGAGTGAGCTCCTCTGGGCCTGGTTGACTTCAGCGTTATTGAGAGGTTATTGGAAAACACCCCAGTGCCACTCGAACACATATGAGAACATCAACTTTAAGACCCCGTGTTAACGTTAGACTTCCCGTTTCTGGTAAAAGACTCCTACTTGTACTGACAAGAGGTTCACACGGATCAGAAGGTTGTTGAAAACAGCCAGTCCCCCCCTCCACCCCCCAACCCCCACCCCCACCCTTTTGAGTTTCTGTTCACTAAACAAGCACGTAGCTTAGCGCCCCAGCTCCTCAGCTCCAAAAGAGGCCTAATTGAGGTTACAGCTGCAATCCATAACTGCACATGCTGCCTGTGTACCATTGACTTCAGCAAGTCTGGTGTGACTCTGCTGTTAGCAAATGACAGCGCCGGATAATTGAATTTGGAAAATGTAAATATGTCCGCAGGTCCACTGATTTAGATAACTTTCTGAGATGAAGGCTCCGGTAATTGTGTCTAACTTTGTGTGTGTGTGTGTGTATGTTGTTTATAATGCGGTTTTGTCGAGGGTGTTTTATTTTCAGCTGACAGGAAATTGACTTGCATGAGAGAGGGACAAAAGGCTGCTCAAACCTTCGATGGCGTTCTGGTTGTTGTTATAACGGGGCATTTGAAGGTTAAAGGCAGGCTGGGCACACATCAAAGCCAGAGCTCTCCCCCTTTACAAATATTAAGACCTTTGGAAAATTTCATCCTGTTAAAAACCTGGCCCGTGTTGGCAGAAGCGGGCACTCCTTTGGCCGTCTTATGATTCTGGTTTGGTGTGTGGTGCCATCTAGTGGAAGACTGAATTTAACGCTAGTGCTTTAAACAATGTTGCGTTGTCCAGGCTTTACCAATACACATCAGCCCGGCCGAAATGAAAGGATTAGTCCGGTTATGTGTATTTAATCTCAGCTTTATTTTATTATACAAAAAGCCACCTCTTCCGTCTTAGCCTCCTAACTCCTGCGGCTACTGTTAATGAAAGGCCGTTGTCAAAGGCACTGTCCGTAAACTGTAATAAAGCAAAGCATACATGGTATGTGGAGTTTCAAATAGACCGTAGGGAAAAGGTTTTGGGGGGTCTAGCAAATGGACCTTTGTGTTGCTCACAAAGAGAACATTTGCAAACATGGAATTGAATTATGAGGCTGTAATATAAACCACACATGTGTCTGTGTCGAGCCAAGACCCGGTAAAGGAGGCCAGGAGTTGAGTTAAGTTCCTGAGGTATGCTCATGTTTGTGTGCATTGAGGAAGAGGAAAATGGTCAATTCTTAAAGTCACTCTTGGAAAAAAAAAAATCATGCATTAATGCTGTAATGCTGTGGATCTGGGCATTTTCATTATTGTTTAACTGGAAGAATGCCAACAGCGTCATGTATCCTCAGTGGTTTGGAAATACAGTACATTAAGCATGGTCCATGAGCACAATAATGGTAGACATGATAATACAGTATGTAAGGAATAAATCATGACCAGGTGTGCTGTTCTAGGAAAATAATCAGTCATGTGGCTTAATGCTAAACAGAGATACGTAAATTGATTAGTTTCTTTATTACATTACGTACGCTGCAATTTAACATCATTATTTTTAAAAAATATTTTTTACATGCATTTTATCTTTTTAAAGTTACCGTTAATAGTTGATCAGTTCATATACAGTATAAACAATCATTGCATCATTTTCTTTTTTTTTAACCTGAAGTTAAAAAGATCCACATGTTACATAAAAACTATAAATAATTTTTGAAGGAGTTTTTTTTTTTTCTGTTTCGGTTTATTCTTAGTCTTAGATTATGGTTTGCATCTGCCATACTGTACAGTACAAGTCTCTGAATGAGTTGTTACTATAAAAAAGTGACATATCAGAAACTTTTCAAACTTGAAATACAGCTGGAACTTCTATCTGAGCTGCTGTTAAAGAAAAGTCACTTCTGGCCAATCGTATTCAAGAATCCGACCGGCTATCGGGGGGGGGAGTTAAGGATGGAGCGTGAGAATCGAGATCGAAATCAAATCATGTACACATGTAGCCTTGGTACTTTGCAGTGTAGAAAAAAAAGAAAGAAAGAAAAAAAAAAACTCCAGCTCAAATTCAAGCCCTGCAAGGCAAAGTAAACTCGCTTTAATTGTTTGTTTAAGTTACCTAATTGATTTCGCTCTGTCTTTCTTTCCCTACGCGGGGCAGCTGTGACCACTCACAGAGTAACAAGGAGGCGTAAGAGGACCACCTATGGTTCAGGCTCAAAGCCTTTTTCCGTATCCCCCATTATTCTGAGCTGCTAATTGTGCAACCTGACCTGCGGTCCAGCTGCGGAAAGTGTCAGATTCACACCATGGAGAGAATGATGGTTTTGACGCAGTATGCCAGTGTGCTGTTCTTGGACCCCTTTTTTTCTGAGAAGGGGAACATAGTGCAAAAAGAGGAAGAGTGTGTTTTGGGTACAGAAGGAGAACAAGCCACACTTTTATAGCCACAATCTCTCTCCCGCTCACTCTCCTTCTCTCTCTCTCTCTCTCTCTCTCTCTCTCTCTCTTTCTCTCTCTCTCTCTCTTGCTGTCTTACTCTTTGCCAAACCACTGTCTCTAGCTGTCTGCAGCTGCCTATGTTCCTTCCAGGAATAACTCATCTAAGACGAGCGTCTGTAGCCAAAATTGACC
Source organism: Clarias macrocephalus (assembly GCA_011419295.1). NCBI lineage: Eukaryota > Metazoa > Chordata > Actinopteri > Siluriformes > Clariidae > Clarias > Clarias macrocephalus. Next base: position 108,576 of record JAAGKR010000868.1, on the reverse strand, counting down.
TGCTTTCTCAAGCTCTGATGTCAGTTTGCAGGGGGGGGGGTGAAGGGGTTATTGGGGTTACTGGGGTCATGACCCAGTCCACTACAATACCACACTCAATTACCCAACTCAAAACACAATTACCCAGCAGTCCTCAGGTCCAGCACGTCCTGGCCTAAACAGCGTGGGAAGCCGGAGCACTCACGAGCCTGTTGCAACTTCAGTGTGCGAGCACAGCATGTGGTCTCCGCCAGAACCATCCAGCTGAGTGAGAGTTCGTTGTCACGCTTCGTGCCTTTGCTCTATGAGTTTCTGAGGAGCGCAGCAAGCTCTCAGCACTCTCAAAATGTTTAACAAAAAAAAAAAAACACACACAAAAGAAATCATGTTCCCGAGTTCTCTCAGGCTCCGAAGTCAAGCACCAAGCCCTTACCTCAAATCCCACTCCGTCTCATTCGGTGTGAATTCATTGTGTTCGTGGATGACTGTGTGAGGAAAAAAAGTGTCAGATCTGCTTATTGTGTTAGCTTATTCAGTGCCAAACCAAAGAACACACCTGGCACAGCCACCACGCTCGCTCAGCCAAGCATGCATGGATATTTCATCCTGTCCATTAGGGGTTGCTCATGCTGTGATCGCTGTACATTGCAGTGTCCGCTTACAACAGGTTGACATTGAATGCCGTATAACAATGCAGCGGAAGTGCGAGTATTAAATTATTTGGTCAGGAAAATTGACCTTTACTGAATACTCGAGTGGTGTAACAGCAGTATTGGTGGCATCCCGTGGTATTCGATAATGACATTTTTCCCTCCACGTTTACGGCCAAAAACATCAATTCATTCCATTTAACTTTTGCAGCATGCAGCATTTACAATACAGTACCTGCCGCATGGTCACAGCATTCCTCACGTTTTACTGGCCAGAAAACATTGTGCACAGTACAGTATGTTCATTCTAAACTGAAAATCTGTTTAACTACCAATTCTTCTGGAGAAGAGATGCCATGTACAGTGCGCTAACTAACAATAATAACTTTTCCTCTGTCTGTCTGTCTGTCTGTGTGTGTGTGTGTGTGTGTGTGTGTGTGTGTGTGTGTGTGTGTGTGTGTGTGTGTGTGTGTGTGCGTGCGTTAGTGTGGAATCGGTGAACGACGGACTCTTTCACACGGTGGAGTTACTGATCCAGAATCAAACTTTGAGTCTGGTGGTGGATAAAGGAGCCCCTAAAAGTCTGGGCAAACTGGCTCGGCCGCCATCACTGGAGCCCAACACCCATCTTTACATCGGAGGTGAGAGCAGCATCTACTACTACTGGACTGTGTACAGTCATGTGCCTAAGTCTTAGTCACCCTGTGTTTTTAGTATAATTTTTTTATGATTTTATTATTGAGTCAGTATAAAAACATTGTGGATTTTTCTTAATATATCATATAACATGGTATCATCAATATTCCACTACAATTTTTTTAATTACAGAAAAATATTTGTATGCCAGAAAAGAAAGCAGTATATTATATAAGTTATCATTTAGACGGAAAAAACAAAAACGGAATGGACTTGAAAGATCAGGGGACCAATATTTTTAATAACGATATTATGGCTCCATTTTTATAGAAACACAGATAAGCATGAAAAGGACCTGTTTGACTTTTGGAGCACTTTACACAGTCTAAACATTCTAGTCTTACTTTAAGTCAGCTTCAGAATTATTGGCACCCTTGGATAAAAATATATGAGAAAAATGTGCCACAAAGACAAAAGATTTATATATATATATATCTTGTTCAACAATATACTGTACAGTAGAACAATATAGGTCACAGTTAATAATGCACCAACTTCTCCAGCATGTCTAGTCTAGGACATTTAGATTTTTCTAAAAACTCCTCCGTAAAGTGAAGAGTTGTATAATTGTTTTTTCTCTCAGGCGTGCCGCCCATGATCGGCTCCACCGGCCTGCGGACGGGAGCCGAACGCACGTCCCAGTCGTTCAACGGCTGCATCCATAATGTTCGCATCAACGGGGAGCTGCAGGAGTTGAGCACCGGGCTAACGGGCACGGAGGGCATCCTGCCCGGCTGCCACTCGTGCAGTGTGTGTGCGCAGGGGCCATGCAGGCAGAGGGGGGATGCGGGCGTGACCTGTGACTGTCCTGCCAGCACCAGCGGGCCGCTGTGTGAGCAACAGAGCTACGCCAATCCCTGTCAATCCAGCAGGTAGCAGCAAACACACCTTCTCATTATACATGATATCTAATTTTATATACTATAACGAGGTCTGTCTTGTATCTAAATACCACCTGATTCCGGGGAAGTAATCCATGCTTTCTTAACCTCTGTTAGGTCTGTTGTAATGCAGCACTGGCTCGGGGCCCTGCTGTCGCTTTCAAGAAGATTTAGTTAGTTCAGAATGCAGCAGTCCGTGACCTTAACTGGAAATGAGCTGAGCACATTAACTTAGTCTTATTGAAGTTTTAGTGGCTGCCTGTTTAGTTCTAAATTCCCCTCAAAGTCACTTTGCTCTACAATGCCTTAAATAGTTTTGGTCTTATTTGTAAAACTGATCTAGAGCACTATAGTTCATCCTGCACACATTCACATTCAGCTGTGAATCCAAGATCGAAGATCTTTCTTTTCTATGAACTTTAAATGATCTATAACACAATCTCTATAATTGTTATTTAACTCAACTCATTACTCCATAGTGATGCAGTGAGTGGTGGTGCCGCTCACCAGGTCCTTAGTCTCTCCAAAACTCAGTGTTTTTTTTATTTTTTATATATATCATGAGTTTTCCAGTTTCCTCCCACCTCCTGAAAAACATGCCAGGAGGTGGACAAACTATGTGAAAACTGCCCTAGTTGTTATTGAGTGTTTGGTGTCTGCATGGTGGCCTGTGATGAACTGGCGTCCCTCTGTGTTTCCAGCATGATACATTTACTGTACATTACGGCAAATTGAAAGTCATGGGGTTTGAACCTGGACTTTCAGAACTATATTCCAATGCCTTAAGCACCGAGCCAACCCTGACCCCCTGATCATGAAATTGCATGACTCTCATACTGTAGCTCTAGAAATGCTTTTAAAGGCCCACCAGATTCTATCTTTAATATGTTATGCTGCCTTAAAACAGTATTTATTTTAACCCTCTTGTCTCTCTTTTTCTCGTTTTCTCTGTGTACAGGTGTGTGCATGGCCTGTGTGTGCCTACAGGTTCATCCTACAGCTGTAAGTGTGCGTCGGGTTATGTGGGTCAGTACTGTGAGAGGAGAGAGGAGCCAGCAGCCTGCAGGGGGCAGCACTGTGTACATGGGGAATGCAGAGTGGACGAAAGCGGCGCTCCTACATGCCACTGCCAACCTGGATACACAGGCACCACATGTGACACCGGTACAGACACACAGACATTATTCTGTTCCATGCAACACAATGTTTTAAGTAAATAATCAATGACCTTCTGATTAGTTAGGACAGGGAATTAAATAACACTGTAGTAACTATAGGAATCATTTATGATCCGTTTTAACAAATCATATTAGTACTGCTGAAGATGTAGCAGCCTATGAATTATTTTAACTTTAACAGAATAAAACACCCACCAAAATATTTTTTTTCACATGGAAGCAGGCTTAAGGGCAAAGGATCATGGTGATACAGTACGTGATGAATGTGAAACAGTTCAGGGTTCAACGTCTTGCTCAAGTGCAGATGTTCATGATGTTCCTTCCATGTTTCTTCCCAGAGCTGGCATGTCAGGGCGAGATGATCCGTGAGCAGCTCAGGCGTCACATAGGTCAGAAGACGTGCACGTCCACCAGTAAGATCCCTCGGGTCGAGTGTCCGCGCTCGTGTCACCCGGGACTCTGCTGCGCCCCGACCAAGAGCCGCAAACGGAAAGTGAGCTTCAAGTGCTCGGACGGCTCCTCCTTCTCCGAAGAGATGGAGACGACCTTGGAGTGCGGCTGCTCGAAATGCCCTTCATAATGATCACCCTCCCCGTCCCCCATTTCACATGGAGCCAGAGGGAAAGAAGAAAAATATATTGTACATTAAAAAAAAAACAAATAGAACTTATTTTTATTAAGGGATTTTTTTAAAGAGACTGTTTTTATGTGTGATATAAAAGTTATTTTGTATCCGTGAAAAAAAAAACACCCACACACAAACACACAAAGACACACACATCAGATTAACATTCCTGAAAGTATATGAATTTTATATAAATAAATATATATATATATATGAATGTGTGTGTATATCTATATAAATGTACGACCTAACCTGAGGATTAATAGAGTGTGTATTGCATGTGTATCGAGTGAGTGTGAGAGGGATTTTTTAGGACACTGAGCAGGTATCATTTTAAAAAAAGCTTATAAAGCCAGCAAAGAAGCGCACGAGGAACCTCAAACTCTCACCGTCCTGAAGAGGTCCGCTATACGCTGGTGAAAACAAGAACTGTGCCTTGTACCCAGCCTGCATTGTGACAGACTAAAGGACTCGTTACATAAATCCAGAGCCGAAGGATTGGAACTGTTTATCTCAAGCTCTGAAATGTTCACGTTACATGCAGATGTTTCTGGTTGTTTTGTTTATTGGTTTGTTTATTTCAATTGTCTATTATCCATCAGAAAGAAGAGCAGAATCCCAAGCAGAATGGATCACAGCGCTAAACATATCTCCCTGTATTTCTCGCATGACTGCATGGAAGCATGTTGGACTGAATGTGAACTCATGCTGTGGTCCAGCAGTGAAGCTCCAGTCACTGGTGGTGGCATGGTCCTGATTTTGTGTTGTTCTTCTTGTCATTTTTTAAACATTTTTCTGTAATTAATATTCACAAAAACACGACCACATCTGAGCTCTGATGGAAAGCTCTCCATGTTGATGCAGTATTCTGTCATAACCTTACTAATATCTTAAACATGACTATGTTATGCCCATTACTACTGTATTTTGTATCATATAGCCATTGTTTTACAAGGAAGGCTTTTTTTTTTTGTTTGTTTGTTTTTTTTTTTGTTTTTTTACAGATGTCTATTTGGAGAGATAGTAAAACATAATTTCATTTTCCCCAAAGTAACTCAATCAGTGTTAAACCGAAATACAATCAGCATATCTTTAATAATAAAACATTAAGTACATATTTCCCAGTGTACTACATAAATGATCTGATGTATGATGAATCATATTAACACCTGTAAAGGTAAAGGTGGTGTGTAACTAATAGAAGATCATTTCTGGTTGAATATGAACTAGAGAGTGATAAATAATGTACTATGAATGTTGAATTAAAACGTCTAATGAAACAGTTAATCTGGGTTTTGCTGATTATTTAGGTTGGAAAAATTGAACGATGTGGTTTCTGAGGATTGGTAATGAAGGTTGTGCACATTAAACAAGTTAAGACAGTTTCCTATTAAGGAAAACAAAATCTGTAAGGTGTACAGATGCAATATATTGATGCAACAAGTTGGGAATTTTAAGACCTTTTTTTTTTTTTGGATTTTTCCCCGATTTTCTCCCTAATTTAGTCGTGTCCAATTCCTCCCCGTCACTAGGGGGCTCCCACATTAAGGCTACTACTACCACTTAGCCGGGAGGGTCGAAGACTATCACGTGTTTCCTCCGAACCACGTGACGCCAGCCGACTGCATCTTTTCAAACTGCTCGCTCGCGCACCGTTGGGGGCGGCGTAACACACTCGGAGGACAGCGCTATCCGCTCCCTCCGATGCGCGAGCTCACAGACGCCCCTTACTGGCTGTAGAGCCGTGATTAATGTGGGAGCACTAAGTACCTCTCGTCCCTCCCCTCTGAGAAAGCTCGGCCAATCAGCTCTCTCTAGACCTCCGGCTGCGAGAGGTTACAGCACCACCCGGGATTCGAACTAGCGATCTCCGGATGATAAGACCTTTTTAAAACGCATATGAAATACTTTTCCCCTGGCATCTATCGTATTTTAAATAAATGATCGACAGAAAGAGGGAGTGAATTTCTATACATCTAGTGGTGGAAAGAGTATAAAACGCACTGAGTCGAGTAAAAGTAGTAATGGGTAATAAGAAGTGATAATGCGTAAAAAGAAATAATGCATATGGGGAAAATAAAAGAAGTAATCAAGAAAATGACACAAGTATGTAATACTGTATATACGAGGGGTGTTTAAGAATTTTTACATAAATGAAGTTGTAAAATTGATTGACACTTACAGAAGACTTGAAGCACAGCACAACGATGAGACTCTTAGTCACAGTAAAACATTTGAATGGTGCAAATGTTTTAAAAAAGGCTGTACAGCCGTGAATGAAGATATTGGCCGAACACACTGCAGTCTTTCCTGTGAACACTCAGTGGTCCTGGAAAATCGACAGATAACTTGTCACCAGCTTACAAATGAGGCACATCTGTCTGTGAGAACTGTACACACAATCATTCACGAACAACACTTGCACGTTAAAGGAACTCGACTGCGAGTTATTGCCACAACCCCTTTACGGTCCTGATCCCGCTCCAAGCCATTTCCACACATTCGGGTGATTAAAGGAGATCCTGGGAGGCCAGTGTTCCAGACGTAAAACAGGCAGTTCGATCATACTGTAACTTCATGGTACTGAAAAAACTTTCTACCTTGATGGTGTCCAAGCACTAGTGAATTACTGGGATACAGTAGGTGCAGTAGTGTAGCAGCGGATTATATAAAGAAATAAAGCGACTTTTTTACTCTCATAAATGTGTTCTGTTATTCTGCACCATCAAAAGTCCCAGTTTGATTTGAACACCCCCTGTCTTTGGGTCAGGTTGAAAACTATGTCAGTAATTTCTGTAAAATAAATAAATAAATTCTGAAATATGCTGAAGAGAACACCACCAAACTTATCAAAAGTAGATAAAGAAAGGTAATGTTAGCTGGCTAGCTCAGTTATCTAAATTCTGTTTTTTAGCTCATGCTACTGTAACTACTAGTTTTGACTAGCTACATTTTTAGCTATCTAGCAAAGTTGCCTCTTATACATTATCCTGAGTTAACTTTACACTGTATCAGCTAAATAAAATGACTAAAACAGAGCATTTGAGCTATTAATCTGCAAATTGACATTTTAAATTTAGTACATATGCACTTTTTATACTGTTGACCTTCAAAAGATGCTGCTAGCTTGTTCGGCTTACTTAGCTACTGTAGGTAATGGCTGAGGTAAGGAAACACTGATAACTGAAAATGTTTTGGCTCACATATGATTTCATATCATTAACACACTTTCTGTATATTATTTAAAAAGCATTTTTTAAAAAGACATCTGATGAATTCAACCAGGGATGCACATGAATCTCCACTTTCTGTTTAGACACACTGCTAATGCTGCCTTTAGCAAGAAACTGCTCTATTTTTCAATTCAATTCAGTTTTATTTGTGTTGAGCTTTTAACAACTGTCATTGTCGTAAAGCAGCTTTACACAATCAAATGAATTATGGACAGTTGTATGAAATGTGAATGTGAAATGTTCATTCTATTTAGTTTGTGTCATGAAATGAAGAATTTGTGCTTATAGTCCATTTCGGAGCAAAATGTCAAGTCATCAAAATGCCTGTGTTAAAAATGTAGGACATGTAGGAAATATTTTATTTTAAACAAACAGAAAGGTACTATTTCCTGGCCAAAAAATAGCTGTTTTAAGAGGGTTACATTAACAGTCGGCATTAAATAAACAAAAAAAAACAACTAAGAAGAAATAACTGAAACTTGATTAAGAAGTACAGTACATTATAAAAGCCTTGGAGGATACTGCTGAACTGTCATTCAAGAAATTTGATTGGAAGAACTAGTGAATCATTATTATGAACGACATACATTGGACATAAATATTGTTTTTAGTTCAATAAAAAAAGGTCTGGTTAGTCCAGGTTTGACCCCAATTCCAGAGCTATAGGTGCATTGGGTAAAAAGTGAAGTGAATGAAGCGATGCACCCATCATGCATAGTCAACAAGTCTCTGGAGGCGGTGTTATGATCTGAGGCTGCTTCAGTCGGTCAGGTGTAGACTAAACAAAATTATGTGGCGATAGAATGCAGCCAGCTGACTACCAGAATGTACTGCAATGCAATGTTTTTCTTCCATGATGATATCAGTACTGTGTATTCCAGAACTCAAATTGTGGAACAATAGTTCTGGGAGCATGAGGTGAATTGGCCATCATATTGCATGCCATAAAGATCAAAGTTAAAGAAATATTAGAGTGTGCAACTTTTATTTTTCCCAGCATTGTAAATATTTAACAGTGACAGTACATGCAGTTTGTTACTGTACACTTCTAAATAGACTATGGTGCCTACGGGGCCCTAAGCATAGAGATGATGTTCTTCAATCTTTAAGTAATGTAATACACTACAAAATAGTGTAGTCACTGTTGTTGTCACATGTATAGTCTCCATAAGTGATTTTTGGAATATGTGGAAAGATGTTTTCACCACTTAAATAATAACTTAAGGCAAGTGCTAACTATGATTTTTTAGTTTTATTTTTTTTACTTAAGATCACAGCATTGGATTCACAAAAGACTAAGAATTGTTGGTATCTTAGTGTTAACTTGGTCCATGAATATATGATTTATTTATCTATCTATTTATTTATTTATTTATTTTTAACTTCAGTAACTGATGGTTTGGATTATGATGCAATAGTTTTCAGGCTAAGCGGCATGCTGGCGTAATGGTTAGCACTGTTGCCTTGCATCTCCAGGGTCTGGTTCCAATTCCCAGCTTTGATCTGTGTGTGGAGTTTGTATGGTCTCCCTGTGCTTGGTGGGTTTCCTCCGGCTACTCCGGTTTCTTTCCTCCCACAGTCCAAAGATATGCTGATTAAGCTAATTGGTGTTCCTACAATTGTCCATAGTGTGTAAATGGGCATGTCTGTGTGTGTATGTGTGTGTGTGTGTGCCCGGCAGTAGATTGGCACCTCATCCAGAGTGTACCCAACCTTGTGCCCTAAGTCTCTTGGGATAGGCTCCAGGCCCTCCATGACCCTGTCCACAGAATAAGGCGGTATAGATGATGGGTGAGACAGTGAGTTTCCGGGCTTTATTAAAACACCACTATGTCACCAGAGAAGTTCAACTCCTGAACATTTGATAGAGTATGTCTTGTCATGCAGTTTTCCATCCACTAGATGGAGAACTCCACATGTTTGACTGTAGTACATTTGTGATTGTCTCATTCACTTCATCTGGTCCATTGCAGAGAGGTTCTTTAGTTTATTTCCACAGATAGCCGCTTGCTGAATTGTAAGCAGTGTTGCATAAGTTGTGTGCGGTTATGCATTTTAGCTTTCATTAATACAACTTAAACAGAAACAGCTTATGCAGCATTAAGAGCTGAATGGACAGCTCAGTACCAGCTCACTTGAAGATCAATGAGACTCTTCTTCAAATCCAGGGAAATATTAATGCTTTTCAGTTTGAATAATAAAAGAATAACAGACTCGCCAGAACAATTCAACAGTATTACCCAGATCTTTCCTCCATGGTGCATTCGATTGTTTATTAAGAGAGCTAATCTTTTGCATGAGACCGGTCCCACGGCGAATGCGTGTCTACTATAGGGAAAGCTCTAGCTCCTTTTCATGCCTCTCAAATCCTTTCAAGTTCTCTCTCATTATGTTCAGTGGCTTGCCTGTGAACCCTTGCATTCCCTTAGATACACCTCTTCACCCTGCAGGAGAGGAGGAAAGAAAGCCCAGCATTGTCAGGGCACGTCGGGTTATTAAAGAAACATAATGCTGCTAATTCTTCGGTGGTCATTATTCATTACAGTCATTCATGGTATTGCAGTGTGCTTATGAATGTGGCTGTAAAAAAGTAAGTAGCTCAGATTGATGCTATAGAAACTGAGCAAACACTTAAGGGGAAGCCGAAACATGTTTACGTTTAAGTTTGTGAGGGTGTGTTTTATTTGTGTCCAGCTGTACCCATAAGGAGACATTTATCCGGTCCCCATCAAGACATATTTGTGTTTGTTTCTTTGTCCTTTATAGCCATAGCATTAATTAGCTGCCTCTAATAATTACGGTAATGAAATTGTCCTCCCCTTTTATCCTGGCCATAGTCACAGTACTGTAGATCCAGTAGATGAATGCACCCTGAAAGCAATACCAGACCATCGCAAGGCACCCTGCACAAACTCATTTACACCTACAGGCAATTTCATTATGCGAGTTCACCCACCAGCGTGTTTTAGGAGGTCGGAGAAAACTGGAGCGTGTACCTGGACATGGGGCGAATATGCAAAACTCCACAGAGACGGTAACCTGAGGTCAGGATTAACCAGAGACCCTGAAGCTGTCACTCAGCAATGCTACCCCACCCACCAATGTGTCCCTTTATAGTCTGCAGCAAAAATGCATGTGTATACCAAAACCTAATCCTACCATGAAAGAAGAAAATATTGTATATAGAAAATTGTCCAAAGAACATAATACAATATTGAAGTCAGTCAAAGTGGGTTAAACTAGTAGACCATTTATTGCAAGCTGGTAGAAATGGAACAATTTCTGAATTGCTGTTACATCCTAGTTTAACTACTTTAAGGGAAGAAGAACGCACCAGTTTGTCAACAAGGAACAACATTTATCGATTAATTTATTCAAGTACTATTAAGTAAGGTGGAAAATAACTTGCCATCTTGTAAAGTGGCGTACTATCTACAGTTTAGGGTGGAATTTTTTTTCACTCGCTAAATATTTAGGAACTAAATATTTTCACAAAAATTTACTGTATATATTAATTTATCAATTTAGTAATTGCTTGTAGTAATAATTCCTCCAAGAGAAGGTCATCACAAGCATTGTGTGTGTGTGTGTGTGTGTGTGTGTGTGTGTGTGTGTGTGTGTGTGTGTGTGTGTGTGTGTGTGTGTGTGCTCTCAGAGGAGGCATTAATAAGAGCTCGGGGCAGAGGGCAACTAGACAAGATTGGATGGTGAATTATGGCCAAGACAGACAGCATGACTGTGTGAAATCAAGTTCCCACCACGCAGCTGGTTGCAGACAGACAGAGAAAAGGGGGCAGATGGCATCCAACTGCCATAGCAGTCAGTCGCACTGAACAACCGCAATATGCCAAGCACATTGCATTTGAGGCCAATTCAGTGTGCTACTGATTTCTCAAATCTAAAGTGGGCTTTATTCATTTTAGATAGATAGACAGATAGATAGATAGATAATTTAGTTAGCAGCTAATGTCCATCTGCTTTAGTCTTTCTTTTTCTTTGGCCATAAAACAAAAGCATCAATAAACAGAGTTTTGCAATACTTCTCAGAATTATTTTAGTAGTGCAAGTGAGTGAGTGTTTAGAGGTTTTCCAAAAAATGACATAAATCACCCCTAGCTATATTCCCATAGGCGGCACTGTGGCTTAGTGGTTAACACTGAAACACCAGCGTTCGGGTTCGATTACTGCCTCAGGGTCTGTAAGGCATGAAGTTTTCATGTCCTTCCCGGTTCTGCTTGGTTGGTTTCCTCCTGATACTCTCGTTTCCTCCCACTGTCCAAAGACATTGAGGTTAGGCTACTCAGCATTCCCAGTTTACCCGTAGTATGTGAATGACAATCGGGCATCAGACTGGCAATGCAACCACTCAAGTAACTGCCACAGAAACGATGGATAAGGTACAGTATATCTCCAGGGTGGGGAGTATCTGTCACCCGATATGCCAGATGGACATACCAAAAATATACAGTTTAATATTCCCATAGCCTGTTTAAAGTGCCTTGTTCTGTTGAGCACCTACACAAGATTTGGCAGATAATTATTTGCTCCAGTGTGGGTTTATGTTGTTGAATGTCAAATGCCAAATTTTGTCAAAAGCAAAATTAAAAAGACGGACATGATGGCACTGCACACTTTCCCATCCAATCTCATGGCTACAGTATTACAGAAGCCCTAAGTTAATGAATACATGTGGGTTAGTGTGGCATGTATGAATCCTCTGTACAGATACTTGGCACTTGAAAGTTGTCAGTGATGTGTGACAGGCAAACAAAAAGCCAAAAAAAAAAAAAAAGCAACCACTCGGATCAGCAGGGTCAGCATGGCTGTTGTTTCTTTATCTTGTTGACAGTTGTGCACTTTCCAGTTGGGCAGTCATTTGCTGCATGAACAGGAGGCTTTTTCTCTCATAGTGGCATGCCATCATCTGCTCTCTGCAGGTTTGCCACGATTCTGCTGATCCTGAACACTCAGTAGATTCTGACATCAACATACAGCCCTGATCCTGACATTCCAAAAACACGGTGTTTAGGTCTTATGGAATAATGCTCTGGCGCTTTTTATCAGGAAAATCACTTCAGATTACAAATATAGTTCATTTAAGGTTAAAGATTTTCAGAAGCGATCTTGTAAGGATCTAAACAAGTAGGATTTTATAATTTGGAAAGAACTGTGTTGTATGTTATGGACAGATATGAACCGGAGGAGCACTATCCATATTCACTATTGATTTTCCCTATTCACTATTCAGATTCAAGTCTCCACTGGGGATGGGATAAAATGGGATCTAACAAACGGGAGGATTTTAGTTTTTATTTCGGAGTCATATATGAAACTAATGGGACAAACAAAAACTGTGTTCATAGATGAGGTGTATTTGCAGCTTCATTCATTAATTCATTCACTCATCATAACTGCGTGGTCTGTGGTTGCGGTATCTTTTATAAGGCAATTAGATTGGTAAAAAGAACCAATTAAATGTGTTCAAACAAATCACAGGCAGGTAATATTGTACAAATAAAATTTTTTAAATGTGTGTCTTGAGTTAAATCAACAGCTTCTGGCACATCTCAGGACTGAAACAATCGAACAACTGGAGTGATGTGGCTGAGGGTGAGGAACTGTCAGGATCAGAATCTATACATCTTGCTGACAGTGCTGTCATTTCTATACTGATTTTCATTATTTTGAATGAAATAAATATATCTTATTTGTTTATTTATTTATTATTTTTTATTTATTAAAATTTATTTACAAAATGAAAATGTATTTAGTTTTTTCTTTTTCTTTTTTTTTTGGTTTTATTTTGGCCCTTATTCCAAAATTAGGTAAAATATGGGGGTTTACATGACACCCCTACAATCTTGAAAGTTATACTATATATAATACATACGGAGTATTATACTATATAATAATATAACTATAGTTCTTTTGATGGAATTATACAGTATAACAAACTTAGACTGTTTATGTCATGTGAGTCTAGTCTAATCCTGCATTCAATCAAATCTTAAAACTTTTTAAGTTTATTTTGAGATATGTTTGAGATTTTAAAAAATGATATACAGTAAGTCGCCACACATACGAACATTCAAGGTACAAACTTTCGAAGATGCGTCATCGCATGTTGAGTCGCGGAAGTCAGCGTGCATCCCAGGTTGGCCTGAAGCAAGCGTAGAAGTAGCAGGGATGAAGCTGCTACTGCTAAAAAGCACCAATCAATAATGATGGAGACAAAAGTGAATATAATTGAGAGAACGAAACGAGGTGAAAAGATGGCAGAAATGTATCGTTCTTTTAGCGTGAACCATATATATCGTATACAGTATATTTTACTCTCTCATTTGCACCTCTGATAGAAATGTCTTCACATTGCAAAAGCTGAACAAGTTCAAAAGCTGAACATATGCAGCGCAGCCTCAGCGAGGGTCGTGCCCCCCCCCCTGCCTGCACGTGGTCCACCATGATGGGAGCTAATCACACCTCTGAGAGCCACCATCTGTTCCGATGCCACTTCTCATCCACACAGAGTCAGCCAATCTCACAGTCTAGCACACAAACGCTGCAGCGTTTCTGCACCTGAATGCCTCATTAATCCCAAAGACCCTGGCCTGGAAAATGAAACGTCCTTGGCAACAAGAACAGTAAACATGAAGTAAACATGATGGAAGAAAGTACTTTTGCAGCGGTTGGCTCGTGTTGGGTGAGGCAGCATCGTTTCAGAGGGTAATTCATCATTCATTCAGAGCTCCGTCTCATAAGTTGTTGTTCAAAGACAGAACGAGGTCAGAGGGGAGCGCTTTGTTTCGGAAGGAAATCCTACAGTGATATAATAGACAATATGAACACCGAAGGCCCACAAGGAGCCTTTTGATGTCATTGTAGGAAGCCAGTTCCGCTTTCAACCTGAAATGAACTACAGCATGAAAAAGCTCTCCACACACGCACACACACACACACACACACACACACACACACACACACACACACACACACACACACACACACACACACACACACACACACACAGTGATACAGCACTTACAATCGCTTTTATAGCACAGCTGGTTGGTTTCAGGTTTCTAATTTTTATCCTGCAAACTTGATGCTTTTGTACTTAATATGGTCATGCTTACAATTTATTTTATTATTGTAGAGAACCTTGTGTATTACTGTATGTGGATGTGGATACGATTACCTAAATAGATGTGTCTTTATAATTAAGTTGGCCAGAGACAACCAGCTGTTCTCTGTCTTTTTCATTTCCTTCCTTAAATTCCTCGGATGAAATTTCCCAAAATACTTCCTCCTACGGTGTTCAAGCTACAACCCCTAAACTCTGAGCACTTACTGTACATTTCCTCTTGTAACAGCTCAGATTGCTTTATATACACAAACATTTTGAGTTAGAATAATATTCTAATGCTTCCAATGCACTTCATATTTGCTTTTATATTTTATTTCACTTATATTTATCTGGAAGAAAGGCCACAGAAGAATCCCGTATGCTTCTAATTAATCATAATTAATTTCTGCTCTATTCTCTTTTTTCAACACATATGCTCATGCCTTAAAAAAAATAGCCCCCAGGTACTTCTGGAATTAATAGTGAAGTAAATCAAGATGAAGGACTTCTTCTGGTAGCCAGTACAAGAACCACATCTGTCTCTCAATTGGGCATTGTAAAAGCTTTACAAATCACTTTAATGCCCTTTCTGGGTGCTAATTAATTAGTCTAATCATCTATAATAATTTCTAATTATTTATTTATGTCATGTCAGAACCTTGGCACTTTAACTGACCCGTGTCTGACCTCTTTATCTTCTTCGCATAAAACAAGCTTAAATCCTACTGAGTTGAATTTGCTTATGCAGCTCTTTCAAGCAAACAGTTTATGCCTTTTGTAAGGGCTTCCAGATTTTTACCAGGCATGCAACTAGAGACAAACATTCAGGACTGCGGAAAGCCTCGAAAGATGCATATCACAATTATTTGGGATTTAGCTGTCTTTCATTAGTCAGGAACCATCCAGCCGATGTTCTAAGTGTTTTCTCGCATTGCGCTTCCACAATCACTATTTTAGTTTAATGTGTGTCTGACATTGCAAAACTCAGACCTCAGACCGACAATACTCTTCATTATACCTTCCTACTCTTCCTGTGCTCATATTCTTCTCAGATTCCACCTACAGTACATCTAATCCTACATCTTTCCAGGTGGTTTCTGTATATATACAGTACAGACCAAAAGTTTGGACACCTTCTCATTCAAAGAGTTTTCTTTATTGTGTTCTTTATTGTGTTCTTTAGCCCAAACAAGTCTCTTCTGCTTGTTGCCTGTCCTCAGCAGTGGTTTCCTAGCAGATATTCTACCATGAAGGCCTGATTCACACAGTCTCCTCTTAACCGTTGTTCTAGAGACGTGTCTGCTGCTAGAACTCTGTGTGACATTGACCTGCTCTCTGATCTGAGCTGCTGTTAACCTGCGATTTCTGAGGCTGGTGACTCGGATGAACTTATCCTCCGCAGCAGAGGTGACTCTTGGTCTTCCTTTCCTGGGGCGGTCCGCATGTGAGCCAGTTTCTTTGTAGCACTTGATGGTTTTTGTGACTGCACTTGGGGACACTTGCAAAGTTTTCCCAATTTTTCAGACTGACTGACCTTCATTTCTTAAAGTAATGATGGCCACTCGTTTTTTTTTTTCTTCACTTAGCTGCTTCTTTCTTGCCATAATACAAATTCAAACTCTTTGAATTAGAAGGTGTGTCCAAACTTTTGGTCTGCACCTCTCAGGAAGCACACATTAAGGCCACATCTTTTTTCTCATTCTTACTTACTTTTTTTTCTACAAGCACCAGTTCTGTTTGGACCATTGTCTTCCCATAATGTTTGGACTTTTAGTTTATGATTTGACCTTGGTTGCTAGGATCTTGATTGAAACCTCACCGCACATGGATCATCACTTTGTCCCTACGGCTAACCTGTTACAGGATAATAGTATCATTGAGGATCTATTAAATTACGTTAAATTATATCTCAGAACCATAACACACCTGCATTACCTGGAGGAGTCAACATGAGCAGTTGAATTGATCAGCATTTTATAGTCAGGCTACTTCACATCATCAATCCTTCATCACAGAGGCCAGGCATCTAGTAGTTAGGCACTGCATAACACCTCTCACGATGCCTGTCTATACTTGTACTACATCCTGAAAAAAGTGTGATGAATGGCATTACTGTAGAGCTGTAACTGCCGTATAACTCAGAGTCATGAAGAAGCACTATCATGAAGGTCAGAGACCTTTCATGACTGATAAACTGATGGAATACACACTATATCCTGAGATGGTAATACAGTTCATTTCGCTATTGACGTATGAATGCGTCACAGGCCTTTCAAATCCTTAATGGCTCCGGCTATTCCCTAAAGGTCTATGGTGCAGTGATTTAGGGTTTGAAGTGCAGTTTATGAAAAAAATCTCTCTCATCAGCTTGCTGTCATAGTGCAGTTAATGAGTGTCTGTGATGCATTCTGCCGTCCTCCTCATTTCATCTTATTTCCAATGAAGAACAAAGTACCTGCCCTCGGGTGTCTGTCAGCTTTATCCAATACTTAAAAGACATTCTTGTAGTAAACTGAAAAATATGGAATATTATTTTATCTTATTGTTATGTAATTTACATTTACATATTCATAGATTTATTACTCAACTTACATCTTTAAAGGGGTGGGATACATACATTAGGCAGCAAGTGATCAGTCGGCTCTTTAAGTTGTTTGATTGGAAGAATGGGCAGGTTAACTCATTAGGTCACAAAGCAGATTTACAGGAATAAAAATTCTGGATGAAACCCAGATCATCCATGCAGCTAAGTCACCCATGTTGCTTGTGGTTTCATCTTTTGTGACTGTGCTATCCAGCCTATCTTTTATATACCATGTAAACGCTGGCATACACAACACGATGTATACACATCCCTTATGTTTATATATATAGCCGAACAAGCGAATCATAAATTATAACAAGTTACATAAACTTACCAAAGAAGCCAACAACTTCTGTTACTTTGTAATGTCTCTATGGACTTTGTAATGTCTCTATGATATACTACTTAATTTGTTGTATATCAAACGAACATGGTTATAAAGTTTATAACTGTTCCATGTTTATGTGTCAAACAATATATGGAAAGTAACTGCAGGTAGAAACTATCCATGGGGAACTAAAGGAACATCAGAGCTCATACACCAACGAAGTATTCAAGTCAGTGGTTTTTGGTACCTCAGTTATCGTAATAGCATATGACCTGAATAGAAAACGTTTGATTCAAAGGTCATTTGATATGCTTCTACTGAAATCGTGACTTTACTGTATGTCAGTCACTTTTTTACTTCTTGTTGTTGACTTTGAAGGTCCAAGGGCACCTTTCACACCTTTCTGTGGTGTGATCAGGAATTGAACATAATGCTTTAATCAAGAAGCAGAAGTTAGACAGTTTAGTCAAGACTAGCTATTATTATTGTTACTAAATTAAATTTAACTACTTTTTTTTTTCATTTTTTGACATCTGTTTATTGATTAAATGTAATCTAATGTATGTCTTCCTCTACTGAAAATCTTGTGTTTCCATAAAACAAATTAGATTACCCAACCTGATATTACCTGATATTTTGATATATTAAAGTCAGGTCCATAAACTTTTAGGACACCACTTAATGTTCCAGATAGATAATGATCCAAAACATACAGTGAAAGCTACTCAAGAAAAAGAAATGGGATATTCTTCACTGGCCAAGTCAGTCACTTGCTCTAAATCTAATAGAGCATGGTTTCCACTTACTAAAGACAAGGCTGAAGGCAGAAAGACCCACAAACAAGCAGCAGCTGAAGACAACTGCAGTAAAGGCAATAACAGAGCATCTTGAGTCATTTCCATTCCAGACCTCAGGCAGTCACTGACTGCAAAGAATTTTCCTCCAGGTATAACGTCAATCCTTATGTTTGTAATTATGTTTGATTACTCCATTTTGTATGACCCCAAAATGGGTAGGTGTGTGTATGAAAATGGCTGTAATACCTGAATAGTTAATGCCACACAGTTGTCAAACCATATCTTAAGTGTTTCACTGATAAACAGAGGACAAATGGCAAAAAAACTTATGTTTGTTCTGGAATCTTTCTTTGTTCCAGAACTGTACAGTATATCTTCTTGTGGCTTAATTCCATGAGTCTGTCCTCCATTTTTCAAAACCTTGTCCTACTTAGTAACCAAGTATGAATAGCCCTTGGAAACAGTAATTAATTGCATAAGATACAAGGTTTTGTCTTCTGTAGAAAACATTGTATCCAATATCTGCAGCATTGTGAATTTAATATATTTAAGTGTTTGTTTCAATGGGCAGTGAAACTCATCATTAAGTTCTCTCACGGAGCAACTGGACACCGATTCAACCCATCCAACCCCCATTCAAGGACATGGTACCTTCTGTGAACATGTGCCCCCTCAACGAAGCCCTTGGTAGATTATCAGTTCTCTCTCAGTCTGTCTTTGATTTATCCCTTAATCTTCCACCTGCCATCTTGCCAGCTGGTCGTACATCTAGACAGAAAGCAGTCAATTGTTCTGGTCATTGACGGAGCCGTCACATAAAAAAAAGAGACCTTCATGGAATACAGTGACAAGATCATAATTTCTCACAGCATTCTTTTATAGCCTAAGGGTCACATACATAGAAAATGTAAAAGTCTCAAATATTATAAACGACACTTGGGAGACAGTTCATAAAGTTTCATGGTGTAGATTTAATAAACATAAAATTGCAAAGTGAAACTGTGGAACGGATCTGGTTGGTTTCATGATGGCAAGTTCTTTTTATTCTGGCCCATTATTTAGCACTGTCTGTAGCAGCAACAGAGCAAGTCAGTTATGCCATTTTAGTGAAGGGAAAGGCTTGGTTCCACTGTTTGAGTCAGATTGAGTCAGACCCACATGGAAATGGCTTGATGCAGTGCCCCCTCAGGAAGTCTTTTGAGGAGGGGGCTTATGACCCAGCTCGAACCATCTCCCACCCTCCGTGCCAAAGTTTGCACATTGTCTGCTTCCATGTTCCAATGAGGATGACGTTCTTCTTCTTTGTTCTGCCAAGACTGTCCCCACAGAGGATGCCGTAATAGTTCGCTGAACTGCCACGGGTGGCACCTTGTCTCGTCGCCCCACCTTACTACAACACTACTAAAACCACTTTTGCCTTCCTACACTATTGAGGATATCACTCAACCTTGTTGCTCTGCTGAGGACATCACTCTGCCTTCCTGCTTGGCTGTAGATGTCACTCTGCTTTCTTTCTCCACTGAGGACATCGCTCATACGCCCTGCTTTGTGGTGATCGGATCTTCCCCAATCTTTCTATATGGAGGATGTCGCTCACCCTTCTACCTTCAAGGAGGAAGTTCGTTGTGCCCTCTGACTTTGAGAAGAATGTCGCTTTGCTCACCCTTCTGCAATCATGGTTGACCTTTCTCCTTTTAACCATGGCCTATGTTTTGCTCGACTCCCGAGCAACTCAGAGATCATTAATCTATTGCCATGCTTGACTTTAGATGACATTCCACCCCTTACCTACTGTAATAGATGTGGAAGAGATCTATCTTTCTCACTGTCTTGAGTCTTATCTCCTGCAGGTTACAATAGGTGAATTGCTCCTAATGAACTTTGTCAGCCTAGCAGCCTTTGTCTGCTAGGAGATATCTCTGTTGAAGAGTAATAACCATTGGATACATAGAACACCAGACATGACCTTGTGATTTGGAGATGCTCTGACCCGATCAACCATCAAAATTTGGCCCTTGTCATAGTCACTCAGATCCTAACACAGCCCACTGTTACTGTTTCCAAGATAATAAAATTTGAGAAATGACTGTTCACTTGCTGCCTATAGCCCACCTCATGTCAAGTGCCATTTAAAAAGATATACAGCATTACAGGCGATGGTTGTATGTGTATAAGTACATGAGATGAACAGATGTAAAGGAGACTATATTTATCTTTAGTCAAATATACCTGCCAAATGTAATCACAAGCTGTATTATGTATACTGTAGCTCCATATCTCTGTATGGTTTACATGACCATGCTTGTGAGTGGTAACTGAATGAGGTAGGCGAGTTCGAAACAGCCAGACACTGTTTGTTTTTGCCCATTTCACATTAATGGACTAACCCAGAGTTTAGGTCTAGTCGACTCTTTGCCAAGAAGGCGATGACCAGTGGCCACACATTTGAGCTGCAGAACCGTTCTGTGAAATACCTATGGGTGACATAACATAGGATTTTCCCAGTTCTTTGTGGATTGGGAAGGTTTTACCTGATGTCATTTTAAGGAGGGGTGATCCTTTTCCAAATCAGTGACTCTGTTTTCTTTCTTTCTTTCTTTCTTTCTTTCTTTCTTTTCCCTACATGTTTTGTTATATCTTGCATGTTAATAAGTTAAGATTAAATTTAAAGTTAAGAGTAAATAAACCTAGATCAAATGAAGAATGTGTCTGTCTTCATTTTAGGCTGCTAATCAACAAAATGTGATTATTTTAAAGGGAGGTGATTCTTCTCTAACCCCACTGTAGGTGAGTGAAACTATGTTTTGTACTACTTGGTAATACTATCATATATGTTTAGTATGACAGGTAAGAGAAATGCAAATTATTTATAGTGTGAGTCACAAACCATAAAAGTGATTTGTAACATAATATATACTATAGATTCTAAGTAAATCCTTCTTAACTCAATTCTCATTTCTAAGCTGGATTTGCCACGCAGACCAGTTTCTGTGACCCAGCAAAGCCCTCCATTAACAAACAGATCTTCCACCTGTGCCAAAGATCCAGCTTGCACTCAGATATCCGACTCCTGAATTCTCCAAGCACATTCACAACTTTAGTGATAATAGACTGAAAAAAAAAATAGGTGTCAGGATTTTAGCTCGTCATTTCACTAGTCCATATTGTTCACCTTATTTATAAACTCTTTTTTTTTTTTTTTTTTTGCCATTTCCACAATCTGTTTGAAAGTTCTTATTTATTTATTTAGAGCAAATGAAATCTAAAAATGTTTCAGCTGTTTTTCACATAGAATTTCGGCCCAGGTTATTTTTACACAAAGTGTTGTTGAGAAAGTGGTAACTATGTGGTAAAACTAAGAAGCATGGAACGGAGAATGGAGGAACATGTGGCAGGGCTGTAATCGCCTATGAATCTGTAACGTCAAAGACACTAGGACTTGTTTTTCTAAAAGCTTATTTCTGGAAAAACTGCCTTAAGGTCAGTGCTTCCCAAACATTTTTTCCTTGGACCCTCCCTGCTTATGTCTGAGAAAACCTGACCCACCCAAGTCTAACCCAGGATGTATGCATAAAACAAAAGAATAAATGGATCTTTTGAAACATAGTTTTTTTTATGCATTTTAATTATACTGTAAGTGTACTATAATTATGATCTTATTTAACATGTGTAAATGTAATTCCAGGAACCTTACAGCCTCAGAGCAAAGGCTCGGACACTACCTGTGATCTTTGGCGCCCCCTTAAGGGTGGGCATGGAGCCCAGGTTGGGAACCATGGATGGCGATCACTGACTCCTGAAAAAAAAAATTCTATCACAGATTTATCTGTCATCTTCGATGTAGTCTTAGAGTAGCGTGCTGTGGCTTCTGACTTCCTGCACCTGTTGGATTGCATGACAAGGATCATGCAAACCATCACTACCTGTTGCTAATATACCTGATTTATGGAGCAGTTTAATAAGCTCCATAAATAAATAAAAGTTTATGGTTGCAGTTCACATGGTGTCATTCATGTTTAATCATTCCATCAGGAAAGTTCAAAAGCGTTTGGCGTGTTAACGTTGATTTATACTGTCAGATCATTAAGTTGTTTATCAGTCATACATTATTCACTTTCCAACCAGCTGTTATTGCTCTGTTCGGTCTGGAGGAATTTGTAACGTGAACATGATTATACACAACAACTGATTATTCACACAACTTTAAACAGAGAACATTTCCAGACAGGTTCAACATGTTGGCATGGATGCAAGCATGTCCTAAAGGGGATCCTTTAATATTCCCAGCAATTACATTATGTAATGTTCGTCATCATTTGAAATCAGATGCCGAGGCCTTTTGCATTTTGCAGGTGCTGAAAGGAAGGGAACCAGTCTGTCAGTGTGCATGATACACTATATTGGATATAAAAGGATTGGAATATCTGACAGGCTTGACCAACAATAACTGCAGGATCACCAACCTTGATCTCTTTAGTAGCACGCTGTGAAAAACTGCATGTTCTGATGCGTTTTATTGTAGCCAGCACTGCATTTTTCCACCAATTTGTAAAACATTGGATTTTTTGGGTGAGATCGGGCTGGCGAGCTGGCCTTTGGTCCCCACAGGCATACTGTAGATGAGCCTTGGGAGCCCATGATCAATTAGTGTTATGGGTGATCAGTGTATGGCATCAATTATTAATAATTATATCAGAAGAAGGGCCTCACAAAGGTAGTAAGGCACCCATTTGTGTGTGTGTGTGTGTGTGTGTGTGTGTGTGTGTGTGTGTGTGTGTGTGTGTGTGTGTGTGTGTGTGTGTGTGTGTGTGTGTGTGTGTATATATGAGTGTGTGTGTTTGTGAGTATATATGAGTGTGGCACCCTTTTGTGTGTGTGTGTGTGTGTGTGTGTGTGTGTGTGTGTGTGTGTGTGTGTGTGTGTGTGTGTGTGCGTGCGTGTGTGTGTGTGTGTGTGTGTGAATATATGATTGTTGCTGTTTGCTTCAAGCTCAATCTGGTGTGAGAGACGCCCAATCCCACGTCACCATCCAGACTTAGCCATCTGGTCCAGACACCCAGCGCATTTCGCTAGGATGCGCAGTCTGTGCGAAGCACATCATAAACTCTGTGACAGAGGATCAGCAGCATGGCAACAACTCCAAATGAGATCAGATTAATGGTAGAGCAGCACCATTACCTTTAATTACACAACAGTGGCTCACTGGGTGTTCAAATATGGTCCAATATTGAAAAGATTAACACAGTGTTGGTTGTCTTTAAGACAGGTTTGGGTATTCAACACAATACACACTCACTCACACACACACACACACATTTAATTATGTTCATTTTCTTTCATCTTTCACTCATTTAATTTTGGCCTGGCTGTTTTTCCCATCTATGCCATCTGCCTCATCACTTGTTAAACTGGTTGATCTAACAAAGCAGATGAGGACCTATTTGTAGCCAATGAAGAGCTCCTTTTCTCCGTTTCGTCCCCCTTTTCTCTGTTTCGCTCTCACCAGATGGCATGTATCTGGAGGATATTTATCAGAGTGTAAACGCATTACAGGCTTTCCACCTCCTCGGCACCCGGACCATGAAGACCTATCATGTCCCGCTCTTGCAGATATTTTACCATGCAGTGTTATGAATAATCAATTATTTAATCTCAGCTCAAATGAAAATAAATGACTTAATTTTTTACATGTCATACGTTATGTAATGTGTATCATATGATTGCATGCTATAAGGCATATAAGTTTTTTTATTCTTTTTTGCATACAGGGATGGAACTGCTGTGTGTGTGTGTGTGTGTGTGTGTGTATGTGTGTGTGTGTGTGTGTGTGTGTGTGTGTGTGTGTGTGTGTGTGTTGCCTCTTTTCCATTACTTTATTATTACATAACTCTCTGATTGCATAACTCCGATGTCCTGTCCCAAGAAAGAGCATTAAGACACTACAAGCACAGGGATTATTTTGCTTTTTGTGGTCTATGCGTCTCCTTAAGTGTCTTTGTATATCGTTTTTATCTTGCCGTTCTGGTCTCATCAGTTGCACTTACATGCCACACTGTCATTTAATATTCTTCTAGTAGTTTTTATGCATTTATTCTATACTCTGAGGATTTTTATGCATTTGTTCTATACTCTGTATTGTTGTTCAAACTCATCTCTCAGTCTTATCTTTCAAATCTTTCATACGTTCCAGAATGAGCTATCACAGCTGAGTCATGTTTACCTCCAGGTCTTTCACATGCCTAGAACATGATTGCTTTCTCCAGTTCTTATTATGCTTCTGTCATTGCCAGAGATGGATCTTTGTGATAAGCAAGTTTCTTATATGTAACTCTGCTTTGCTTGGAAATTGTGCTGTAAAAGTTCCTCAATGCTTAGTACAGCTGGTAGAACTCTAGTGATTTAGGTGACTTGCTGTGTGAAGACCAGGGCATTGTGATAAATGTCAGTGTTACTTTAGAAAGGTTTGATACTGCCCTTAATGAGCTGGAACTGAGTTGAGTTCAGGAGGGGGTCCAGACATACTGACCTTTCCTTTCCTTGCCTTAGCTCATATGCTTTTCAAAGCACAGGGCATTTCATGAACTTTAGAAGCACAAGTACTGATCCAGATAAATATTTTACTATTAGAAGAAAGTTTTAGCTTTTTTATATATCAGCTTAAACAATTTATTCTCAGTTTATTATTTATATAACAATTTAATATGATATAATATGATATAATTTATTATCAGTTTTTTGGCTGATTTTGTATAAGGCTTGCTATGGTGCCTATCAGTGCTGTGAATCAAAGGTAGACTGATTCTATTTAATTTTAGAGTGTTGCAATTTTGGGGTCAATTCAGTTTAATGCCTCTAATGTTTACTGTCTAATTTATTTCAAGCAGTTATATTTGTTTCAGGTTTGTAAGTTTGAGAACAAGTATCTAGAAGTATCTAATAAGCATAAAAATGCTGTGGAATGTGCTATTGATTGTTTAAATGACATGTCTCATAGAAATGGTAACCATTTTTCCTGCCAAACTTCTGCTCCACACTCCAGTCCAGTAGGTGGAGGAGATATTGATTGTACCAACCGCCCATAAACTCAAAGGAAGAAAAAGTGACATTCTGTCATATATTATTTATTTATTTATTTATTCATTTTATTTTATTTTATTTTTTGACCAGCTTCAATAATTGATTCTGAATTGAAATTTGACCCATTTATTCAATTAATTGAACCCACCAACAAAAGATTTACTAAACTGCATAATCAGCTGCAGGGCCGATCATCTTGTAAGAATTTAAATTTTAAGAATTAAAGAATAAGAATTTAATTTAAGGAATGTAAATGCAAGCAATTACATTGTCATGGCAGAAGTTTTTTTTTTTTTTTTGAGTTAACAATGACATTGTAAAACAACAGTTATTGATGTATTTCAATATTTATATATTCAGAACCTACCAAATATAAATGCTTAAATAGTATACCCTGTTGCTCAAAATCCTGAGATTTTCATAAGTGTTATAGATGATGATGGTGATGATAATGATAATAATAATAATTATTATTATTAGTAGTAGTAGTAGTAGTAGTAGTAGTAGTAATATTATTGTTGTTGTTGTTATTAATAATAATAATCATAATAAATATAATAATAATAATTATGATTATTATTGTTATTATTATATTATAAGTTATTAATAACCTAAAAAAACACAAAATTAAACATTTCTATTGTCTATCGACTGTCTATGGCATATGCAGTGCTCTCAGTTTCATGGTTTAGGTGATTTAACTTATAGACATTTCTTTCTTGCTGGTTTGATAAACCAGTGGTGACTGAATAAAAATATTATTTTTATACAATATTAATAGCTTCTTCTTTGTTACACAGTGTACTAAGTAATCTGAACTCTCACATTAACTGGAAACTGTTTGTTTACCCTTTTATGCACCAGGAATAGAAGCATTGCCGCAGGCCTTGTAAAAGCCCAACCTCTGTGTTAACCACACTATTCTTAATCTTTCTGTTTCCTTCATGTTAACTGTCCGCTCCCAAACCATCAGTGATTTCTCATCTGGCACTCAAACAATACTCTCCGGATGATTCTTTTTGTTTGTTTGTTTCAGAACACTTCATTTGCATGATATGTGCTGTAAGAACTCACTCTTGCACTTTTGCTTCTAAACAACTCACAATCATTCGCCATACAGGCCAACTAACAAAACTGTTCTGTTGTCGAAGCAATAAAAACCATTAAAGAGTTCAATATAAATACTTCACCTTTCATTTCAAAGTATATTATACAGAAAAATGTTTGCGGATTCATGGCCATCACAACCATATCAGGTTCGTCTCCAAACTAATTTGTCATGGTCTATACCACTTTATTCTGTGTACAGGGTTACAGTTCAATTAAATTCAATTTTAGTTGTATAGAGCTTTTAACAATTGTCATTGTTGCAAAAAAGCTTTACACAATCAAAAGAATTAAAGTTTGTATGGAATGTGACTGTGTATGAATCAAAATGGTCAAATAGTCCGACAGTGGAGATGAAAAACTCCCTGAGATGGTAATAGGAAGAAACCTTGAGAGGAACCGGACTCAACAGGGAACCCATCCTCATTTGGGTGCAACAGAAAGCAGGACTTGATCTGCATTCACATTACAGGTTTCAGGGGGTCTGAAACCTACCCTAGGAGATTTAGAGCACAAGGCAAGGTACACCTTGGACAGGGTGCCAAGCCATCACAGGGCACACAAGCAAAAACACACTACGGGCAATTTGTGCACACCAGTTAGTCTAATCTTGGACTGTGAGAGGAAACCGGGAGGAAAACCCACAAAACACGGGGAGAACATGCAAACGCCATGCACTCAGAGGCAGCAATCAAACCTAGACCCTGGAGGTGCAAGGCTGGTTAGACAGGTCTAACCACTAAGCCACCATGCAGCACCTTTCAAATTTGGAAACACATAACTGACTTTGAATGCTGTAACACTGCAATTTTCCTTCATTGGAACTTGAAAAAAAAAAAAAGTTCCAGTATGACAATGCACCTGTGTACAAAGCAAAGACCATGAAGACACTGCTTTCCACAGTTACAGTGGAAGAACTTGAGTGGCCTGCCCAGAACCCCACAGAGCACGATTGTAATAAATTGAAATGTTCACTGCACCCCAGGCGTCCTCACCGAACGTCAGTACTCTTAGTAACTAATACTCTTATAATGACTTACAGTATAGTGAGAGTACAGTAACTAATACTCTTATAATGACTTACAGTATAGTGAGAGTACAGTAACCAATACTCTTGTGGCTGAATGCAAGAGGAAAGATTCCAGTGGAAAGATTTCCAAGAAGAGTGGAGGTTATTATAATAGCAAAGACAAAACTAAGAGTGCATGTGTGTGCAATAGTCTGTTGACGAATCAAAAAAGAGATCTTTTTCATGTAGTTTAAACTTTGGGTTGAACAATATGTGCATCATTTATCTACACTGATCTGTGGCTGTTGCTCTACTTTCCTCACTGCCTCCAGAGCAGTGTCAGGTGTTCTCACACACCCCATAATTCCATGCACAGAAAGAGTAATTAGCTTCCTGCTGAGGATGGTGGCTTTAAGGGAACGTCCCCTGCTGCTTGCAAGGAATGTATGAACATCTTGCCATCCGGCGCTGAGACGGGACTGCGGTTCCACTGCATCAGTCCCCTGCTGGTTGGCCCACATCGCATTGTCTCCTTTGCAAGAACCTCTATAGGAGGAACTTAAATCTTTAGAATAATCCAAATTATCTGCATTATTTTACTGCAATTTTTTTTAATAAATAAATAAAGAGACAATCAAGCTTTGGGATTGAAGTTGAAAAGTTACAATAAGTGTGCCTGGGTATTGTTCCTAATCATTTTGGAAGACGCGTTTAAATCCAGAATTGATGGATGATGTTTACACAGCAGTGCAAATGATCCCTTACTGCACTTTTAGCTTTTGATGTTGCGGATTTAAACAGCACGAGTGCTTAAAATAAAACGATACTAAAATACTAAATGATGTTTTTTTCTCCTGTCTAGCTGATGCCGAACAAAATCCAGTCTGCGAATTAAACTGTCCACACCTTCATCTGTCACACTTCCACCTGTGACTTTCCATTTGCCCGTGGAACATTCTCACTCCCTGTCAGCATAGCTGGAACAATATCCTTCACTAAGCGCAGTAAGGCGATCTTGATGATATGTGCCTTGACATTATGCTGGAGGGTGCAATATTCTAACTGTAATAAAAGAGTTTCCCAGCCTTGTCACCCCTGTACAGGGTGGGGTTTTTATACATCACATCCCCTCCTGTTCATGCACCTTTTTATGTGACGAATAAATTATATATATATTGTATATTGTCTGAGTGTTCATGAAGTATTTTGTATATACGCAATATGTTTTTTTCCCCCTTTAATTTTAAACATATGATGCTGCATAGTTCTTCCATTGACTCAACATTACGTTGGCTCATCTTTGAAGTTGCTCCCTTATAGTGCATTAGGCAAGCAGGCTGTGACGCACTCAGTCAATGAGACAAAGCCTTTCGTAGTGACTCACGGCATGCAGTTTCTCAGGGCTGTATTGTTCACTAAGCAAAAAAAAAAAAAAATTGTGCGTCTCTTCGGACCAGAATAAATCTCCATTGTCTTTGCATTGTGCCTTTTCCCAGGCTGCGAGGAGTTTCAGATGTCTACCTCATAGTTATCTAATCGCACCAGGGCTCTGGTTTCTTTGCCTCACTGCCTTCTTGATCCAAAGCATGCAAAGTCAACAACCCTGAGTTTACTTAGAATCTCCAGGAAATGAATCTTGAGGCATTGAATAAGAGGATTACAGCTGGTAAAGGTAATTACTGGCTAAAGCCTTATGACTATCTCATGTTGCATTGATTCAGGAAATGAAATTTACCAGAACTCTGACTTTTAAACCAAAACATGACCCTTGTTTATAGTTGGACATCCATGGGAGTCATCCTGGTGGGTGTTGCTCTATTCATTAGGATTTTGTAATCGAAATATTTCATGCCATGCAGCACTATGCATAATCAGACAAACATTCTGTGATGGAAAAGACGTCAAACTCTCCCCCACAAAATATGATAAAAGAGGCCTTTGTCTTATAGGTTTCCAATAATCTATGTGTCATAACATAGCGGCAATTACATGTTCGAGGGGGCCGAATTTCTGAACGACTGGATTAACGCCACTTGAGTCACAGCCGAAAAGGTTGTGAAATGGGCAGGAGTTTTTTTTTTTTTTTTATCTTTGATTTGTTATATATATATATATATATTTAAAAAAAACCATGCAGGCCTATACTTACCTTACACAGACGTTATGTCTGTAAGTGTGGCATGCTGTTGTTGGCGCAATTACACAAACAGGCATCTGCTTTCTCTCCTGTGCCACCCATACCACGTCGGCTTCAGCATACATCTACTGTAAATAATAACGTACAAAGCCGCCATTATGGATCATGAAGAAATGCCCATGCGCACTGGGTGCAACATTATCTTTGGACTTGTGTGTCATTCACAAATAGTTTCCACATCAGGTCTACGGCAGTTGTTAAGATGCTGCCAGCGCTGCCCGTTAGCCGAGCTGTGTCTTGGGCCAAGGTCATGCTCTAAGCTCAGAGAGAGCTGCATGCTCTTTATACCACAGCAGAAATCTAAACCTTTTTTTTTGTTTTGTTTTTTTTTTTGTTTTGTCTTACCTGCAAGTTATCTAAATGATGAATGTACAGTATAACTATGTGTTAAGAACAGAGCTTGAACCGGAACCGGAGAAGCATGAGGACAGTCGCTGTGTGGCATCACATCAAAGCGGTAATGCTATAGCAGAGTCGAGTGACAAAAGATCATAAAAGACCTGTCTTTCAGATGGCACTGGTACAAAAATAGCTCCTGGCATGGGAGATTGGACAAAAGAAAAAGACTTTAAAAATTCACAGGCCTCATGAATAGCCAATGAGGAACGAGCTGAATGCACAGCCAAGAGCAATTTATTTGGATGGCAGCACATTATCTTTGGATTGTATATCGTACACAGACGATCCCCGTCCAGTCCCGGACTCTTTTGAATATATCATTTTACATGTCATTTTAATATTTAAGGCTTTAGTCATGTTACTCTTGTGTCGTCTCACTGGCCTGAAAAGAATATGTCTTGCTGAATCATATCCTATTCACAGTTAACAGTACTTTGAATAAACACCTTCGTAAGGCAATCTCCTAACTTGCCGTAACGTTAGAGAGAAAATATTCAGACAAGGCCAGTGACTCAGAAGATTGTTGATGCAGCTGGTTTCTACAGTGAGCGAATACACAAAATTTAGCAATTTAGATTTAACAAGATTTCCAAATGATCAAACCAGAGTGTTTGGTGTCGCAATGTCAGTAATACGCTGTCAGTAATAAATCAGCTGCCAAATGAAAAACAGACCTTTTTAATTGGGCGACGGTCTGGGGGAGGTTGCTGGATTGGGATTGATCAGGTTCTTTAACGAATTTGATTTATTTATGCTTTGCTGAGGTGATGGTTTGGCTTGTTACACTGACAGCTAAAACCTGCAGGGCTTGCTTTTCCCATGAGCCTCGCTGCCTCACTAAGCTCATGACACATGCAAGCTGGATTATTGTGGGCCCCTTTCCAATAAAGCACAAGTCTGCATGGGGCACTCTGCCTCCAGGCCTGTCTCCAGCCAAGACACAAGTGCACCGTAAGTCATTCTGGAGTTTTGGAGACTACGATGTTTTGACAGCAGGTTTTAAGACACGCTGGTTCGATAGAGAATACCAATAGATTTAATCGTTCTTGTTATTTTTTGTTACAGGTTCAAACAATATTTATTTCCATTTTTCAAAGCGCCATATAAGTCAAATTGAATTGAATTAAATTGAATTTAGTTATTTCTCATGTGAGTTTTTTTGTTGCCGTTTGAACAAAGGGCATGTTTCTGTTCATGTCATACCTTATAACACCATCTGTGCATTTCATTTGCATGCATTAGTGCTGTGTGTGATGGCATGTACATCCTGTACCACGTCTCCGCAGTTTCAGCACAGACCGAACTTAGTTCATCTCTTGAGGATTATTACAGCTGCTTAAGTGATTTCTGTGAGTTTTTCATCCAAATTTATATTCAGCATGTTTTCCTTCTGTTCATATCTTACACAACTCTTATATTACTGTAAATAAATAAATAAATGTGCATCCTGTTTTGGGAAAATAATCAACAATGTGGTGATTTGACGCACCCAAGCACAATCCACAAGAGATTGTCCTATATTAACATTCAATTTTGTTAATTTGATTCAACTGTTCGATGCCTGTTATTATTATATAGCAGTTATTCAATTCAATTCACTCTCTCACTAACTCACCTTATATAGTGCTTATCCAGTACAGCATCAAACGAAGCTCTCAGGGAGCTCAGGGCATGAGGCGGGGGAACACCTTGGATGGGATGCCAGTTGATTGCGGGGGACACAAGCACACACACACTTGCACACTATGGGCAAATTGGGAACAGCAGTTAGCCTAATCTGCATGTCTTTGGTTTGTGGGAGGAAACCGGAGTAGCCTGAGGCAATCCAGTAAGGACCGGGAGAACATGCAAACCCCACAAACACCCTGGAGACGCAAGGCCGCAGTGCTCACCACAACGCCACCGTGCCTCCCAGGTGCGAAACTGCAATTTTGCAGGAAGTTTTAGCCCTTAAACTATTTCAGCAGTTGCAGTCATAAGCCATAATAGTGAAACTGATTGCATTAATGCAATCCAAACTTTCTTCATGGTTACTAAGTAGAATTGTTCTATAGTAAGACTATATAAGGCTATCAGAAACAGGAGGTAGTGGTCTCCATGTAATAATAACTCCAACCAGAAGCAAAACACCATGATGCATCAGACTGGATCAGAGGGCAAGAGGTGTTTGGATCACTGGTAATTCAGAAAAGGTTGAGTATATATACTGTCATAGAGTGGATGAGATGACAATATCTTTGCTATATGACATCATCAAAATGAGGATGGGTTCCTGGTTGAGTCTGGTTCCTCTCAAGATTTTCTTCCCTTTGTCATCTCAGGGAGTTTTTCCTTTTATTCAGAACATTCTTTTATTCGGTAAATCTGCTTTCCAGCAATTACCATTGTTAAACGTGCTATATAAATAAAACTGTATTGAATTGAATTGAATATTTCTTAACCAAGCCTATTTTTTTTTTCTCTTCTGAAATGTTTAATTTTCTGAAATCTTCCTCACAGTATCAACAATTACACGCATTGTAATCTTGTCCCCTCGTAATCTGTAACTATACAGTACATATGATAACATATTAGAAGAAAAAATATTACAATAAATCATTGTAAATATTTAACACTTTAATTAATCAGATTTGAAAATTTGATTTGAAATCCGATTTTCTGTTGCGGTTTAAACTACATTAATGTATGAACAGCATTATATTAATATAATATTAACAACATTATCATATTATTATCATAATATTATCATATATATAGCAAACATTTAGTATTAAAATATTTATGTTATAATATATATTTTTTTAATTTCCTGAAGCGTGTATAGATTTTTTATATGTTAACATTTTTCTATACTGTATACATAAATAAAAAAGACCTAAATGAAGATTTCTAAAGTCCAGCAGCCCAACAGCCTCCTAAGGCTTATTATAGTTAAGTGGCTGCTGAGAGAAGGACAGGGATGTGATAAGACCAGTGGAGCCTGGAAGACAAAGTTATCACGAATGGAATTCTCCACTGCAGGACTGGCATGAAAGCCTCCATTGTTGGCTTTATGTAGCTATTAAATTATTAATAGCACTTCAGTGACTTCAGTACTTCATTCCACTTTTGTTTCCATATTTCTTTTAAAAGATACCAACATACAAACAATATTAAAGCACCTAATACCTTATTCAAACTCTTGTCCCGGATGAGCCTTAAATAAATACTCAGTGCATCCATTTTTAGATGTGCACTTGTGCAATGCTGAAGCAACTTACATAACATCAGCAGAGCACTACACCCTAAAATGTGGAAAATATCTGGTCCATACACAGAAATGCGATTAGAATAAAAAAGTGAAGAAAATCAAGTAAAGGAAATGGCATAAGGAAACTTTCCCGGGTTTGCTGTGTTTTAGAAATGATCCGATCTGTGGCTTTCTGGTATGTGCAAATGTTACATTTGCGTATGCGTCGGAACACTTAGGATAAGCATAAACATAAATAGTGGTCTCTTGAAAAACCATTATGAAAACAGACCTAGAGTATATTGTGAATATTGTGAAGAAGTGCTCTGCAAATAGAGGTCTCTGACCAAAGCCAGTCTTCTGCTGCACAGTATACGTAAATACATGCATAGCATACGGGGTAAGTCACGTGGCGTTAGAGACGAAATGCGTGTTTGTTTGGATGTCACATGAGAAGGACCATGCGGAGCTTAATCTCCAGCACGTTGGACACGTAATGACACACTGCAAAGAAATTCCTTACTGGCAGGTGTTACGAAACACAAATGAGTAAACACAAAGAATATGCTACACACAGGCCATTTCCTGACCGAAACAAAAATCATTATGTGCATTTAACCCAGATTTTACACATGCCTGCATCAGTGCTTTGTACAGACAGGTTTGGTGTTCACTTTAACATCAGTTATCTCTAGGCTGCTCTACTCAAAATATTTACCAGCCAGGGTGTTGCCTGCATCTTAAACTGCTCCACAACAAAGCTAATAAACTAAATGACAGTATAGGTCAGTGTATGACCTATACTGGTCATACACTACCCTATACTTATTTAAGAGATATCACACGAGCAAGAGCGCAGATATACTAAATATCAGCATTGTTGTGATTTGGTCCGTGTCATCGGAATGCTTATAAACACACAACTGTGAGTGCATTATTGATTATTGCATTATATTACAACAGGTCTATAATTAATATAGGTTGAGAAACATTTCTGACACAATATAGCCAAATGGTCTGTTTGAATTTGCCTCACTAGAAGAAATGCATCCCATAGTAATGATGCTCATGTTAGAGCCTAGCACCTAGCCAACAAAGTGCTTCTAGTTCATTTGAAGCCATTTCTTCCTTTTTTTTTCTTTATCTGACAAGCTTTTCATATTTTAAGCCAAAAGTTATATTTCTGAAAATATCCCTTTCCATGTCTTCTCCATTCGACTATAGTAAATGTTTTGAACCAGAGAATGAAATTTTAGCAAATTATAGCGAACATAGACAACAGAGTGATAATGTCCCAGTGGACTAATAGTAAATGAGAGTCTTGGAATACTGGTCAATCTATCAAATGAGTAGAACAGAACAAATTATTGCTGATAAAAATGGATTTGTCCTTAAAATAATAAAAATGAAAAAAAAAAAAGCTATTGGTTTTGTTTATCCATTTCAGGCTGATTTGGGGCTAAAATGAATGAACATCCTTGAATGACCCAGATGTGCAGAGTTTCAAGTATCAAGTAGGAAAGATTAATATTCCTATTAGTTCCTGCTTTACATGCTCTGCTTTAAAATAAAAATAAGATTTTTGAGAGATATATATAAATATTTTTAGGTGCTGCTACTTACAATTATTTTAATCATTCGAAATTTATTTCTGAAAACATGTGCTATACATGAAAACATTTACTGTATATATTGGTATATATTGATGTCTATTTTACTACAATAAATATACATAATTCTATTTAATTTCAACCAATTTCTACTTTTATTTACCCTTATTTATTTTTGTTTAAAATATACAGTATATTTGACTTCAGTGAAAATTATGCCTTTAATTCAAATATGTTTATACATGAATCATTATTTTCAGCGCATATTTGGATCCCATTTTCATCATATTATTTATTAATACAAAATAAGTCCACATCATAAACAAAGTATAGCTTATAGAATGGCGTAGCATTTACCACAATAGGTATTTTTCATAATTGGCTTCATAAGTATTGGGTTTCTAGATGTTGTTTTGAGAAAAAAAAAAAAGATAAATAATAATAAACAATGCAAACGTAACATACAGTAAAATGACCTATTCATGAGTTCTAAGAAAATCTATATAATAATAATAATAATAATAATAATAATAATAACTTTCAACCTTTACAGCAGTTAAAAATGCAGAAATGACTTCAGAACAAGCGTAATATTTTGCAGAAATAAGAGTTGAAAAGGTGACTGGATGAAATAGTTGATCAGAATGTCCTTGGCTGTCCAGATGGTTAATACTGTTTATCAGTGTGTGACACCATCATCGGGTCAGATTTGACATTAAATCCACCTTCCCACCATGGTTGATGAGAAACATCACTATTCCACACAGAAAATCCTACTCTCTAATTACCACTCAGAATGATCTATGGCTCCCCTGCTCACACCAATTAGGAAGCCATGGAAATTGCTTTACTTCTCTGCCAATATCAACACCAGTGCAGGCCGTGGCTGATTTGGACAATACCTTGGAGTGTTGGCTTGCTGTAGGTGTAAGTAATGTTTAAACGAGGACTTTTTAATAATATCTCAGTTTGATTGCTCGTGGTTTGTAGGAAGTGTAAGTCATACTTACGGGCCGAGATGAGATTTGAATTATTTGCATGCCATGGGGCAGAGTGGGAGTCTATGGCATTTCCTGGGTTGTCATTTAGCAGAGGAAGGGGGACAAACTCGGGTCTCTTGTCTGGACGTATTAGTGACAGCTACCAGCAGCAAGAACATTGCTAAGAGTTCATCTTATATTTGATTTGTGGACAGTGTAGGTTTGCACCAGGTTATAAACATGGCTATATATATAAAAAGAACACACTTTCTGAAACCAGATTTTACCAAATTATTTTTGGTATATTATTTAATTTTTTTGAGGGTAAATTATTACTATTTAGCGATTAGCACCCAATTAAAAATACAAGATAAATGCAAAACTTTATGTGCA
Source organism: Clarias macrocephalus (assembly GCA_011419295.1). Classification (NCBI taxonomy): domain Eukaryota; kingdom Metazoa; phylum Chordata; class Actinopteri; order Siluriformes; family Clariidae; genus Clarias; species Clarias macrocephalus. The sequence goes on along the minus strand of JAAGKR010000868.1, from coordinate 72,501 downwards.
ACCGTCTGTTACTTCTAACTTCTTCTACTTCCCAACCTCTCTGTGCTTTGAAAGAACAGATCAAACTGACTACAGCTGACAGTTATGGTTGATTTGAATTTGGTTTCAACCCTTTTACTGTCTGATACCATTACATCACCAGCAATATTCCTGCCCAAATAAGCACCTGTCATGATGATGAGTGGCAGGCAACTTCACATTTAATTGTCATGCTTTTGATTTCTCCCCCAAGCAGATGATGGACTGCAGATGGGCATTTGATGGACCGTGGCATGGCTGTGGAGAGCAGCGCCCGAGCACTTGGCTGCAGATCTGGGCACAGTGTGTTCAAACGTTCATTCCGTTGCCTCCCACCATTGAGAAATGAAGAGGGAGAACCATTTCTTCTCAGGGCTTCTTAACAGAGCTAATCCCTACGTGCTGCTGTGGAGCAATACAATAACTGCATACACTCCCATGATTTATTGAGTTCACAAATAAATAAGGTTCAGATTAGGTTCAGACTGGGGTAACGCTTAGGCATCAAATCAGAGGAAAAGCTTTGACATCTAAATATAAAGTTTGGGAGCTAGACATTGGTGGACTGTGGCAAATAAAGCTAGAGCAAAGTCTTACATGATTAATCATTCACTAAATCCCCTAGTGATTAATAATTTATTCATTCAATATTAGTCCATTCTTATAAGAAAAACCCAATATTACCATCTGAATCAAATGAATCAGAATTTAATTCATTTTATTTCGTAAAATGGTAAAGCAATACATAAATCAAAGAAGGCTTTTATGGTTATAATGATATAAACTTTTAGATAAGCTTGGACCACTACATTAAGCTATCAGAAAATAGCTGACTCATACCATTTAAACAAGACTCCATTATCTAAACCATGCACCAGTTACTATTACTGTCTTCTAATTATTAGCGGCATTCAAACATACTGTATGGCAAATATCAGCAATGACTCAGTAGAGAGGGTGGAGAGATTAGTGTCGACCCTGCACAATAGTCGTCATAGGGTGAATGAGTAGGCTGACAGCTCTACATTTGCATAATTCAGATGAGATTTACAGTATATTATGGACAGACAAAACAGCTGACTCAAAAGTGACTCTTTGAGTGTACTTCTAAAAATGTTGTATAAAGCGCTTTTAGTTACATAAATGGTCACAGAGAGGATAATTAGGGTTAATGAATGTCATTTATGCTAGGATTGCATCATCATGGGTGTCACAATGAGGTAGAATGGGTGAGGCCCTAAATGTCAAAGCCAGTTATGTGGACCATGGTTAGTGAAATGTCTCCTTAGTATGCTTTCATGTGTATCATCAAGACAAAAAGCTAACAAAATGGCAAGCAATTACTTGTTAAAATATGTTCCTCTTATTTTTGATTTGTGGACAGTGTAGGTTTGCACCAGGTTGACTGTTTTTTTCACAGCTCCTGAAAACGCCACTTAGTGGAATGCCAGATACTCTGAAGGACTCATGGCAGTGCTTCTGAGACTTCAGATCTACCACAAACCTTTCCATATTAAATGGATACTAAAGATGAATAAAAGAATGAATGAATGAAAGAATTAATGAATGTTATTTATGCTAGATTGCCTCATCATGGGTGTCACAATAAGTGGAACTTGAATGGGTGAGGCCCAAATGTCAAACAAAACTATGTACCTATGGTTAGTGAAATGTCACCATAATATGCATTCATGTCTACCATCTAATATAAAAAGCTAACAAAAATTGCAAGCAATTGTCTTTTATTATTGAAATATGCTCATCTTCTCTTTGATATGAGGAAAGTGTAGGATTGCACTGGGATGTCTGGTTTTCTACCAGCTCCTGAACATGCCAATTGGAATAGATACTGTGATGGACTGGTGGCAGTGCTCCTTGGACTTGAGATCTACCACAAACCTGTCCAGATTAAATGGTTGCTAAAGATGAATGAATAAATGAAGGAATGAATGAATGTCTTAACATGTGTAAAAAGTGGTCAGACAAACAGTAAGAAAGGTGATCTAATTTAATTTAACTGAGAAAAGGCCAACTTAATTAGATTTGCATCATTGGGCAAACACAATTACCAAGTGATCATTTTAAACATTTTATCTGCCTATATGTCTGTCAGATACCCAAGCAGAGTAAAGAGCTTTGCTCAAGGGCCAAACAGGGGCAAATTGGGGGTGCTGGGGTTTAAACCTGGGACTTTCCGATCAGTGGACCAAAGCATTACCCATTGATCTACCCCTGCCCAATCAGAGGAACAACCTTGAACCTTCTCAGACCCAAACTCCAAGGTTTCTGTTCATTAGCACTTAATTATCTAGGCAACGTTGTCAATGCCTTCAAGCAGATAAATATGTAATACTCAATAAGGAGTCCCCACACGAGAGTAGTTGAGTGTCATTAGCAGGGGAGTTGTAGTTGGGGGAGAAGTGGGACTGACTACCCTGGCCCCTAATGGCCGGAGGGCCCTTGCATGCCTGGAATGAAAAGTGAGAGATATGAATCAAGAAAGGAAAGGGCCCAGTATATATATATATAAGGTATATGGCCCAGAGTTCTGTGCTTCGTCCCTGCTCATGAGGCTGCATTTGCAACGATCAACCATAACATTACGACCACTAGTATTATATTTGATAGGTCCCCTCTTTTGTAACCAAAGCAGTAATCACCACCATGTTCTGATATCTTTCTATGGAAACCAGCATTGACCTTTTCAGCAGTAGCTCTTATATGCAATCAGACTACATGGGCTAGGCTTTGCTCCCCATGTGCATGAGTGAGACTTGGCCACCCATGACCCTGTCACTGGTTCACCGGTTTTCCTTCCTTGGATCACTTTTGGTATGTCCTGACCACTGCAGACTGAAAACATCCCACAAGAGTGCAGTTTTGGAGTTGCTCTGACCCAGCCGTCTAGCTGTCACAATTTGGCCCTTGTCACAATAGCTACAGTTACAATAACTCGTGTCAGTGGTGGCTGGAAGTGGGTGGGATATATTAGGCAGCAAGTGAACCTTTTGTTTCTGAGGCTGATGTGTTGGAAGCAGAAAAAAAAGGCAAGCATAAGGATTTGAGTGACTTTGACAAGGGGCAAATTGTGATGGATAAAGGACTGGGTCAGAGAAAGTCCAAAACTGCAGGTCTTGTGGGATGTTCCTGGTCTGTAGATCAGGACATACCAAAAGTGGTCCAAGGAAGGAAAACTGGTGAACTGGCAACAGGGTCATGAGTGGCCAAGGCTTACTGATGCACATGGGGAGTGATGGCTGGCCCATGTAGGCCGATCCAATAGAAGCACTAGTGTAGATCAAATTGATTAACCAGGTTAATACTGGTTGTGATAGAAAGGTGACGGAACACAGTGCATGACTGTTATGGTGGCAAAAAGGAGGGACCTTGTCAATATTAAGCAGGTGGTCATAATGGTATGGCTGATTGGTACATGTTAGTTAAGTTCAAGCATATGGCAACAAGTGGTTGATCTTTTCACCATTTTGTCATATATTTTTAAGATAAAAAAATTTTTGGATTTTTTTCCGCAAAAAAACTGTAAGATTTTTTCCAACAAAGTCATGTGAAATCATTATCAATTTTTTCTAGTGTCCATCCCATGCATTTATCTAAACAGACTCACAGTGCCAAACCACAAGCGTGCATAATCTTGTTTGATTTACACTTGAACGAAATAAATCCAAGAAAACAAAAGGCGTAAAATCTCATCTAATTGTCTAAAGTTTTTTCAACAAACCTTTAAAATGAGATTTGGTTGTCATTGCTGAAAAACACAAACACACACATACGGGCAGGCGCGCGCGCGCGCGCACACACACACACTAAACCCAAATCGTTTCCTTAGCTGTGCATAATAATGAGGCGCGAGCGAGCTTTTTAAAAGCCGGCTGCGCGCGCGCGCTCGGTCAGATCAGTAGAGAGAGAGAGAGAGTGTGTGTGTGTGTTTGTTATTTGTGTGTGTGGAGTGTCTTCAACCTGCTCACTGCTGTCATCCCTTGAGACACAAAAACACACGAGAGGACAAACTAGAGCGCTTTTTTTTTTACACGTACACGTGCATGTCAGAAAACAGTGACTTCTGAGAGACAGGATATTAACGTTTAGGAGCGCGTGAGGTTTGGTGAAGAAAGAGAGCCGAAGCTCCTGAACCTGCGCTGGGATGAAGCGCTGCACAGCCGCCTTACTGCTGCTGGTCATCGCAGTTTGTTTACTGAGCACAGAAGGTAAGCCTGGTCATGTCCTGATATCTCTTTAATTAGAATAATTATTATTACAGTGTGACACATCTTTAAGAAAAACAAATCAAACAAAACGTACTAAACTGTGTGTGTTCTGTCACTGGAGCACGTTTTGTACTTACCGTATGTACTTACACGCTTACTTGCACTTGTACATCATGTCTACCATTCAGTGATTTCAGGTATACAGTTGAGCAAATTTTAGGAGAAATTCTATACCTTTTATCAGCTTCTTGGGTGAGGAGTTGAGTTCTAGAATGTTCTGGAAACGTTTGGTTGTTTATACCCACAACATTCTAGAATGAATGAACAAACCTTTATATTTCTAGGAAACTTTTTCATTACAGACATATGACATTTGCTTTCTTGTTATGCATTACTTTAACGAGAACGTTCCACGACTGTTAAATAACCTTGTGATGACCTGTGATGGTCCGGAGAACATTTCACTCAATAATCAGGAACGTTGTGATGTAGAACACTCTGGGAGAAGGAACGCTCTGCATGGTACCGCATGCTTCAAATTATTCGAAGGATATCAAATTTGAACATGAAATCTGCAATAGTTTAGAGGACGTTTTCCTAGACATGTTTTCCTAGACATTTTAGAGGACATGTTCCTTCGGATCCTTAAATCATTTGAACATTTCAGGAATCTTGTGAAGAATTGATGTTGTAGTGACCTTTATATAACTAACTTGTCAGTAACTCTGTGGTATCCTGCAATGTAGTTTTAAAGTTCTCTGAACATTGGGGAACAGCGCTGACCTTGATAATAAAAACAGAACATTTCCAGAAAGGTATGAAATCGGTCTTAAGGGAACCACATGCTGACATTAGGCAGGTTTGTGTGTGTGTGTGTGTGTGTGTGTGTGTGTGTGTGTGTGTATGTGTGTGTGTGTGTATTTGCTAGAAAGATTCACTTCCTTCACTTTTGCAAGTAAAAAGACCTGAAAAAAAGGTCTACCACTGAGGGTCGTATAGTGCATCACAGCAGGCATACTGGTTACCCTCGGATATAATGCATGAAGGTCACTTGCTTTGATTCTTTCCTCCTGTGAGAACTCAAGCATGTTGAGTGGGTTATAGGATCATAGTTGTGGTTATTACGCAACATCATGTTAAACTATCCCTGCTTAGAGCATCTCGACTCTCAGACTTAGATTGTTTTTCATGCTCGGAGTAAAAACAATTCTTCGAGCGAAGTTGGCACGGCACTTGTGTATAGTGGCTCTTTGTATTGGATGAGTTAGTTTTGGCCCCTGGCCCGGGAGGACGCTAAGTGGAACTGGAGAAGATTGATGGAGAAGAAAGATATAGGTCACACTTCTTTTTAAGGCCAGCAATCTAAACACTCTGCCTCGGTGTGATGGAACGTGTGGAAACAACCAGATGACAGTTTCACGGTTTGCCAAACAGACAACAGGGTACATTAGTGGGTACTTTTCAGAGAAGGAATGCACGCTCATTATTAAATCAACCGTCTTGGAATTGTTACTGTCAAGAGTGCGTATCTTGTGCGTTTCGTACCTTTTTTTCTAGGAAACGTTATGTGGTCTACCTTAAAATAGTGATCCTTATGTCCTTACATTTTAGAGGTATCCAGGTACAATCTACTGTACATATTAAAGTGACAAACATGTCTTCTTGATTTTATTGGGTTAGAAGTAAGGAGAATTACATTTTGGTGCCTAAATGTAGAATCAAGTAATATTGCATTTGACATCAATTATAATGAGGAGAAAAAAACACTGATTTCTGAAGTCCTTCTGTAACCATTCTATATTTAAACAGCTTGTTTTTTTCCCCCTCCTTGCAGCATACAAATGCAGATGCACCAGGAAAGGCCCCAAGATACGATACAAGGACGTGCAAAAACTTGAAATCAAGCCTAAACATCCTTTTTGCCAGGAGAAGATGATATTGTAAGTTTAAAATCCTGTGTATATTTCTCTCTTAATCTGCATCCTTTGTTACAGTACAACCTGTCAGTATGGGAAAACAGTAAAAGTAAGGAAATAGCCACTGTGTAAAGAGAACGAAGGTGTGTTTCCTGTAGATGGTAACCTGATGGTCATGTCCATCACTGATAGCTGGGAAGCCTTTGCGGGGGAGCTGCTTACTTCTCATTTATTATTGACATTGTGTTACATTAGAATCAATGAGACTCCAAATGGCACCTCATCTCTTATTTAATTCCCATTATCAGTGTGAACTTATTTGGGCTTTTTCTTTTTGCACACGTCTTTATTCGATTTAAGTAAATAGTTTAACTATTTTAAGATTATAGTGCATTTTTGTGTCAAGTGTAAGCTGTGAAACACAAACTCAAAATAAATTCCAGAGTATTTCTGTGGCTGTTATACGATTTGGCCAAGGAGTGTTGTGTAAAAATAGACTGATTGCAGTTCGGTGGAGTAACAGATAGCAACATTCACTTGTGTACACAGGCCAGTATGCTGCTCAGCCTGTTTGTGCTCATGTTTACACTGTGTTGCGGTTTAAAGCCTAGATGTACATAGAAGGATATCAGCTGTGGAAACTCATCTTTAAGAAAAATGTAAGCACTGCTGCCACCTGGTGTTCTTATATGGCAATTTCGTTTAATTTGTATGACATGTTTAACATAGTCATTAAGCAGCTTTACATCATTAAATATGAAATATTCTGGATATAACTAAAAAAAATAAAAAATTAATAAATAAAAAAGTATCCCTGGGGTCAATGGCAAGGAATGGCTCCCTGAGATGACATGAGGAAGAAACTATTAGAGGAACCAGACTCAAAAGGGAAAAGATGCTCATTTGGGTGATACCAGACAGCTGCACGACCATAACATAACATATTCAAGTAAATAAAGCAAAATCTATCAGTATTTATTTGCATAGTGAATGACATGAAATACGATTCATGATTGCATTGTGCAACATTTTTCAGTTTTTAGTCCTGTATGTTTCAACAGTTCCAATACAAAAAAATCATAAAACTAAGAAAAGCACATTGTAACCAGGTTAATTAATTACAAAATCTGTAGCACTTCCAATTCAGTCATGATTCTCAACATTCTCGTATAAGGGATCTGTGCTTTAAAATGGAAACAGACAAACTTCTGTATTACTTTTTCTGGTGTCAGTGCCAGAGGACCTCGGTGTGCATGTGCAATAAAAGGTCTATTTGTATGAAATTGTGGATCCTAGTCTGAGTGAAAAAAAAAAAAAACAATCTTGCTGAGTGCAGAAAGACTCCCTCTCCTCTCTCGCTTTCTTTCCCAGTGTCTGGCAGCAGGACATGCTCTCACAGTTTAGCATTCTGCAAGCCTCCAAAGCCCCATTTTAATTCTCACTCTGTGTTCTCCAAATGTAGTCAAGAGTTAGGTGTCGAGAGAAGGCTCTACTGGCTACGGTACTGAATGATTAAGTAGCAAATGAAAATTATACTACCGAGCAACCCTTTATTCAGGATATTCCATCAATTTCTATAATTAATTATTGGTTAGCAAGATTGTTATGACTAGTTACCCTGGTGCAAGAGTGTGTTTTTTGCAACTTGGATTTCATTATGTTACCTAGCAAATGTTAAGAGGAGCACTGTGAGGACAAAGTAGTTGGCAGTACTTAGAGGACAAAGGTAGATTTAATTACACTCAATCACCCTTTTGCAAATTTACAATGCTATTAATGTGTTATTACTGCATGTCATAACAATCTCGCACTTAATGACAGGACAGGAACGGACACAGGATATAAAAGAACATGATTTTTAAAAAAGGGATATAGACTTTTGTTTGCAGATTATGACACAATACATATCTGTTTTCCTTTTAACCCTTCCCCATGCTCTCTTTTTCTTCCTTCTCTTTCTGTTGCTTAGCGTCACCATGGAGAATGTGTCCCGTTTCAAAGGTCAGGAGTACTGCCTGCACCCCAGACTACAGAGCACCAAGAACCTGGTCAAATGGTTTAAGATCATGAAGGACAAGCACAGGTAAATGGCAAAAAACACATCATACAGTAACAATATCAATTACACAATACATTCGCCAACACTGGATAGCAATATATTTTGTTTGAAGCACTTAATTACTACGAAACTGGAGTAACACTTTTCTTTCAAGTGCTAGATTTTGACTGAATCAGAATGCGGGAAAAACTCTAAAGTAATAAGTCACACCAAGATACTTCATGGCAAAGAACACAAACCAGAAACACCGTATAAACACAGTGTGATTAAGTAATAACAAAGCACAGGTTCTGTGGCCGTGATCCAAGGGAGCAACATTGGCCCTGCTCTCTATAAAGGAGGATACTCTCATACTCTCTCTCCATTGTCAATCACAGAGATACTGACCAATCATCAGCATATTTTCTATAACCGTTTTATCAGTGGCAGCACGGTGGTGTAGTGGTTAGGACTGCCGCCATGCACCTCCAGGGTACGGGTTCGATTTCAGCCTCAGGGTCTGTGTGCATGGAGTTTGCATGCTCTCCCTGTGCTTGGTGTGATTCCTCCTGGTACTGTACTCCGAATTCCTCCACATTCCAAAGACATGCAAGTTAGGCTGGTTGATGCTTCCAAATTACCTATAATGTGTGAATGTTGACCGGAGATCCTACCACGATTGTGAAAATAGGAATAAGTCACCATTGGCCTCCACAGTCCCTAGTTGGACTACAGAGGTTCCTGGATGGATAGTTATTGTCTCAGAGGAAGCATAAGTTATCTCTCAACTTCCACATATGTACTTATATGTGTACTAATAATTAACAACACTACCAATATCATGTTCCAAACATTTTGGCCCATACTAGAGGCACTAGACAGTGGAGTAACTAAAAGCTTTAATAAATTGTCTGTGATGACTTTGATCAAATTGTTTTTATTGCATTTGTTTTACAGGGTCTACGAAGCCTAAAATGCTGGAAGAGATACAAAGGATAACAATTCTGTGGAATGTACTAAACCACCAGTGCATCTGTGGATCAGCAGAGGACCAGTTTTCCAAGAATCGTGATGCATTTGCGCAGACAAGCTTACCAAGCACAAGACCTTTCTTCAGGAACAATGTCTAAAAAGACAATTGTAAAAAAAAAATCTTACTCACTTTTCAAATGTAATTGTGGTCCAAATCAAGCACTATGTATTTATTCCAAGTGTTAGACTTCCAAAAAAAAAAAAAGACTGTGTAGGAAAGTCGTGAATAAGATTTAGATACGAGTGATCGCTATTTTTTTCAGGTGGAATGTTTTTCATCCCATGATGTCAGCTTCTCGTCTATTTTGGTCTGATTCATTGTGTTGTGGCATGTAAAAGGGTTCTGCCACAATTGTTATTTAACTTCCCGAGAGAAGCCATACAATATTGTACAGTAGTGTGCTATCCAGATGATTTAGAAAGCATAGAGATCTAAAGGGGTTTTCCATCTTCCCAGTCTTTGTCTATACATGAATACAAACCATATGTTATTTTCATATCGCAGTAAATCTAGTTTCATATGTGGTGATATAGAGCACAACCATATTTAAAAAGAAAATGTCTGTAAATAAATAGCTTGTATCTGTTTACTGTGTGCCATACCACCATACAGCAGGTCAAATTGTGAGCAAAGAAAATATTTCCACATAAGACTGCCAAGAGTGTGCTCATCCAGGCAGATTTGCTAAAACTTTCCTTTATCTTTCTACAAAGTTGCCTACTATATAGATTTATTTAAAACCTCATATAGGGTACATATAATAGCTAAGGCACATAAAACCACTCTATTTCTTTCTCCAGAACACTATTGAGGTCGAACCTCTCCATGCACAGGTTTTATGAAAAATGAGAATGTGAAGGCCTACAGTAAGTCAGTTTGTTTACCAAAACCTTTGTATTCAATCCTAGCCCATCGTACCATTTCCCCCGCCATTCCACGGTTTCGCTTGGACCTCTTCTATACATTTTTTTTATTACTCAGGCTTATTTAGTATGACAGGTCTGGTACTTTATTTTCACTGAATGCAAAGTCATGTAAATCAAATGTATGAGAAGTGTGTATCTTGTAAATACAGAACATTTGGCCTAGGTGATTTGTTTAGAATTTCATAGTAGAGTGATATGTTGTATTATAAAGCTGTTTTACTATTTAAATATACAATAACAGAAATATTTCAGCCTTTGTGTTTGGGTTTACCCACCAAACACTGCTTCTGTTGCATTCCTAGGAGTGTAATGTACAAGCAGAGCAATAAATCTATTTAAATGACTCAAATCTGACTCAGTATGAACTGCTTTTTCTACTTATAACAACAAAAAGTCATGACCTGGATTTAACTAAGAAAACAGGTAAGTCCCTGCCATTGGGTAGTTACTTTATTAATGTGGGACAGCTGGTAACAAGTTATTTGACCGTGACTGATGCAGTGCAGAAATGAAAACTAATTATTAATTAATATAATGATAATACAATATATATAATTGTATAATATATGTTTAAAATATTATATATAATATAATTAAGTAATCATTTAACTATTAACACCTGAATGGATAGAAGTAAACCATTAACTGCGACAAGAAATGTGAACGGATTTTGTGTTTTTTGTTGTTGTTGTTGTTGTTGTTGTTTATATATATATATATATATATATAAATAAATGAACAAATAAGCCGAAGTCACAACTATGTTTAATAAAGTAAGAGCATTTCAACTTGCACAATATAAATAGAAATCAAGGGATTGGGACTTAAAAAAAAAAAAACACTTATCAGTGATGTTAATCAAATACAAGATCTTGGAGAAAAAGTAATGCAACACTGGATGGAATTAAATGTTGTGACATTCCATTAGTTTACTGAAATGATGCCACAGTGAATGTGTGCTGTAATCAAAACAAAATGCAGTCCACTGAAATATTAGAGTGTGTGACCTATATTTCATATCAGGGTGGCACGATTATGCAGCCAGTAGCACTGGGTTCTCTAGATTTCCTATCTTTAAAACATACAGGTGAGCTAAGTGTGTGAGTGAGTGTGTGTGCATGGATCTCTGAGACTGACTAGTATGTTATGCAGGATGTACTCCCACCTTGTGCCCACTGGTCCCAGATCCATTGCAACACTGAACAGGAATTATGAGTAAACAGCAGGTGGCAGTCATGCAGTGCATGGATAATACATTTCTGCTGTTTGATCCTAAAGTTTCAGATTTATAAAATAAATAAATAAATAAATAAATAAATAAATAAATAATAATAATAATAAGTGATTTTTAGGACTCCAAATGGCCAACTATTTTTCACATGTGTTTGACTAAACCAGGTATATTAATATTCACATGCTGGATTTTTGTGAGTAAAAATAAAAATAAGGGTCAAGGCAGTTTGTATGCACTGCCTACTATTCAGCATAGGGTGGTGCTGTAGTTCAGCTTAACTCAAGGTCACACTAGTAACTAATGACTCTCTATGGTCTTGTTAAAAACTGACATATTGCCTTGTATTAGATGATTCAATATTAATGATTAGTGCTTTGTGGGTATATTGAAAATAAGATCAGCTGTATAGTTATAGCTGTGTAACAATTTTTAACTTCAACAGGAGTGACAATCCCACATCCTGGATGTCATATCCTGTTTGTGTTTTCTTGCTTCTGATATAAATTCTAATGCAAAATCAGCCCATAAAGATACAAAGCTGATGAGCTGGATCTGATAGCCCAGTGCTAAACCTCTGAAACTGCAGACCAGTAGTAGAGTAGTCTGTGTATAGTTGTAACCTGCTAAGTATATGTATTGTAATGTAATGCTGTTGTTGGATTTTCGGCTGTCCCCGTCGAGTAGTCGCGACAGCTGATCATCAGATCCACACACAACTTGGCACAGGTTTAACACCGGATGCCCTTTCTAATGCGCCCCTTCCATTTTATCCAGGCTTGGGACCGGCACTGCATCCAGTGGCTGGGGTTTGGGCACTGGGAGTGAATCGAACCCGGGCCTTCTGCATGGCAGGCGAGAAACCTACCACAGTATATACAGTATGTTGGAGGACAGTGGTAGCTCAGTGTGTTAAAACTTTGAGTTACTGATCAGAAGGCCATCAGTTCAGGCCAAGTTGTTGCTGTTGGTCCCTTGAGCAAGGCCCAAGGTGCTAACAAGCTGGTATATGCAAATAAATAAATAAATCACCTTGTGGTAATGTATATGTGACAAATAAATACTTTACTTACTACATATATCTATATAATTGTCATGTATGTAGTGATTCTGGTGACAATATATTAGTTTGTACTGTAGGCATGTTATTCCTCTGCCATTGCAATATTGTAATGTCACAAGGTTAAATTGCTAGAGTAGTTACAGATGTGCTTAATAGGAAAAATAACATTTTATGATCCACACCACCCCCATTACTTTACTCCCTCCACTGGCTTCCTGTACCTGTACACATCAGAGTAAAAAAAAACTCTGATACTTGCCTACAAAGCTAAAAGTGGGGCAGCCCCCACTTTCTTCAAAGCACGTACTGGATCACACCTTGCAGTACACCACGCTCTCGCAACGATCCTTTGGCGTTGCTCTAGACGCCCGAACGACTGGCATTCTGCAATGCCAATTTACAACCTACAGTTTCCTTAAATAATGTGGTAGAAAACCCCTAAAAAAACCCTACCTCTTGACTGATAGTACTCTTAATCAATTCCCTAGTCAACCATTAGAAGTATGCATGCTCAATAAAGGAGTATTGAACAACAAAAAAATCGATTTATTTATCTTCTAAACCACTTATCCTGTTGGGATTAGGGGTGAAGCATATTTCAGAAGACTTAGGGCATGAGGAGGGGAATGCCCTGGACAGGGTGCCAATCCATCGCAAGGCACGTTTGAACACACACACTCACATGCATCACAAACTAAAGGCAATTTGGAAACGCCAATTAATATAAATCTGCATGTCTTTGGAATTTAGGAGGAAACCAGAAGGAAAACCAGAAGACTTCCCAAAGGAAATCGAACAAACATGGAGACCAATAACCACTACGCCACCATGCTGCCTCTCCAATTTCAATACCAAATTTATTTGGGGAACCACTGATAACCATTTCTTTATCTTTTTTTTTTCATATAGATTTCCATGCACGTTCTTCAGAGTGGATCTCCCCCTACACTGGTTTTATGATAAAAGTAAAGTGGAAAAAGGAGAAGTGGAAAGTAAATCATTTGTTTGCTTGTCTAGAAGTTTTGAAATGTCATATTTGTTATCATGCTTTAGTCTAACTGTAATGCTTGTATTTATAAGTCTTCAGGCTTCCTAAAGTGCCATGATAAAGTATTTCCTGATTTCCTGATTAAAAAAAAAAATATATATATATATATATAGTTGTTGTTGTTTTTTTGTCATACCTAAATTATTCAGATCATTCAGATCATAATCTGAAGCTATGCAATATGCAGTTTTTAAAATTATTTTATTTATTAAAGGGGGAAAAAAGCTCTCAAACATGCCTGGCCCTATGTGAAAAAAGTAATTGCCGCTAGGCCTAATAACTAGTTGTGCAATCAAGTGGCATGCCTTGCACCTCCAGGGTCCGGGTTCGATTCCTGCCTCGGTGTCTGTGCATGAAGTTTGCATGTTCTCCCAGTGCTTGGTGGATTTCCTGCAGGTACTCCGGTTTCATCTCACAGTTCAAAGGCATGCAGATTAGTCTAATTGGCGTTCCCAAATTGCCTGTAGTTTGTGAATGTTGACCGGAGGTCCTTCCATGGACGTAAAAAAATGGGAATAAATACAAAGGTCACTATTGGTCAACCAAGGTTTCTAGATGTATGGATGGATGAAATCAAGCCTTTGCAATAAATAGCCTAAATAGTCTTTCACATCACTACGAAGGTAAATAACTTTTTCACAATGGGCCAGGTAATAAATTACATCATCAAATATTTTGTGTTAGCAGGTCAAATTTGATCCATGACTTAAATTAACCCAAAATGCTCAAAGAACAATGATTATCATCCCATATTGTTTTTCACCTCATAGCTGGTCTACATTTCACAAATTTGAACCAAACACAACATAAGGGTAAAGTGTGACAAATATGCAAAAAAATAAAAATAAAAAAAATCGGGAAGGGGCAAATAGTTTTTCGCGGCACTGTATTGTATGTGAGAAGCACATCTTTCAGAAACCGAAATTTCTAGAAACTGTGAAGTTACCATGCAGTGGATGCTGACGGATGGAGAGTTGAGTGCGCATGCGCAGAATGAGAGGCGGGGCCAGGATTTTGGCATCTCTCCCTCTCTCTCTCTGTCCGTTGTGGGTGTGTTGGCTTTGGGCAGAACTGTAAACGAAGTCGCGACGACCCTCAAGCTTTTTCTCTCCATTTTAAGCGAACAAGGAATGAGCTAGAATAGCTGAGTATGTCATTTGGGTATCTTAGCTAGCTTTTCTCTCGCTCTGCGGTGTATAAAGGAGCCCTGCGGGACAACAAATTGCAAAAAGCAATTTGTTGCTCTCGGTTGTCGTCGGATTTGACCTGGTAAGCTCTCGGTTTCTCGATACACTTAGCTTCGAGCTATCGCTAGTTGCCCTACTGTCTTACTGTTAGCTTGCTAGCTTGCGACCTTTCCAAGCTTCCGTAATTTCATCTCTTGCTTGTATTGTTCTATTTTAAACCGCTGTAGTTGTTTTTTCCTCATATGTGTAGTGGTTAAAATTGTTTACTGGGATATTATCATTATTTAAAACTGATCCTTTGTTTCTGCTATCTGCACTGACATTCCAGTGCTCATCACAGGCAGAGCTAGCGTTAGTCAGTCAGACTGCTCTCTGAGAAGGGCGTTATATCGTTATTTCCTACCGCAATTATGTTTTTATTTATTTTACACACATTACATACGGGGCTTTTTTTTTCTCCTTGGCTATCGGAACAAACCCGAAGACTACATTTTGTTACGTTAGCTTTGAGTGAGTTTACCTCAGCTTGCTTGAAATGTAAAATCGTTTAGCTAGCCCGATGTTAATTAAACTGACCTAAATGTTTTATTAATATAAAACAATGTGTTATATCTGCTGAACGCTTTGTGTTATCTGCCTACTCATCCTGACCTGTCAGATTCAGCGAGCTGAGTTACTACTAGTGATCATGAGCTCGTGAAAATGAACCTGTCAAAGCCGCTTCCGTGTTATTTAGCGAATGTTAAATATCTCGATATTAAAGAGTTGTCTCGTTGCAATGGTAAAAGGCATTATATAGATGTGGATTATAGAGATTATATGTCTATAATATATGTTAACATGGACATTAGGTTCTGTTTCTTCATCAGTTTCCTTTCTCTTTAAGCTTCGTTACGTTTCGTTTTGGTCAAGTGTGTTTGCTTTTCACACATTTCCTATTTGAGATGTCTTCATACTAAACGTTTTGAATCCTAAACCTTTGGCTCTCAAACTTTTTGTTTCACGTTATACCTATAAATTGTAACTTTTTGTAATGAAAAAAAGAATACTTTTTTACTTACTCTGTTTAGTATTCTTTATTGTCATTATACCAAGTAAAGTGAAATGAGAAAGAAATGACACTTTCTCTGACCTGTAAACCATTTTTAAAGACACTCTTTTAAGAAGTTTGTGTATATATGAGAAATGACACACACAATGATTTTTGGGACTTTAAAAATAACTACAATCCAGACATTTTTTTACTTGCCGTTTTCTTTAGAAAATGGGCATTTGCTCACCTGAAAACCAGGAAGTATTAATGTTTGCAAATTTGTGCAAATTTAGACCAAACGTGTGAACAATGATGTGATCACAGCATCAAAAAGTGTTTGGTGCCACTTTCCATCTTTACTTGATCATGTCATGTATCACCAGACTAACTAAATTTTTATTATTTTTTTTAATAATGACATTTTATGGTATATATTTGCATTTGAGGTGGTAAAATGTTACAGTTTCTCTATAATCCAACAAGTAATCACTTTATACATTTAGCCATTAAAATGATTATATATTTTAATATATAATCAGTGATGGGACTCAACAGGTATCACAGTTTTATAAATGTCCCAATTTGATATAATTTTTTTTCAGAAGTTGTTACTATTCTAACCATTCTTAGTAAATAATTCACTCCTACCACACAAGATTCTGTACAAGTGCATGCTAATGTGAGAATAGTTTAGAGCACATTACTTGTAGGAGTATCGAGGAACGGTGACATTTTACCACCTCATATATAAAACACGTCAATGGGTCAAAATGATAGATCAAAATGATTAGATAGTCCTTGATGAGCAAGCCAAGGACAATGGTGGCAAGGAAAAACTCTCAAAACCTTGAGAGAAAGCAGACTCAACAGAGAACCCATCCTCGTTGGGTTATAACGCATAGCAGCATACTTGCTGTGTCTTAGGCAGCTGGAAGTTCAATATAACATTTGATGTCCCACAGAAGAATTGTGACCCCCCCCTCCCCCAATTCTTTGAGATGACATATAAGGAGAATACACATAAAAATTCCAGAACTTTCCATCTTTAGAGCACTTTATGTCCAGTTGAATTATGTGTCGGGTTTGTTTTATTGAGTTATTGTAGTTTCCATTTAGTTTCTGTGACCAGTCTTAAATATTATCATTTTGGTAGTGTTGGATTTAGATTTCCAACAGCAAAATGGCTGACCCTTTATCTCTGTTTCTACAGACCCAGTTTGAGAACCACTTGCTTAAACCACACTTGCGTAACCATTGTCTGCATGTTAATAATGACAGAGATAAAAATGCTTGTCCTCTGCATGGGCTGTAGGTTAATTCGGAATCTTAACTTTTCATTTGCGCTTTTCCAAATGACTGAGAGACAGTGAAGCAGAAAAATTCCAAGTAATGCATTCTGCACTGTTGTGGATTCAGATCTAAATGATACATACAGCAAAAACATCACATGACAGTAAAACCACGGGGAAACGGGAATAACCTTTTTTTTGGTGTTTTAATTTTTTTTTTTCAATTTTAAGTATACAAAATAACTGGGTATCTTTGAAATGGGTCAGTATACTTTCAGAAGAAAGCAAATTGTGATATTAAGCATCCCAATTTACTGGTCTAATCAAGTCATTTCTTATCGGCTAGACATACACAGTTGGGGGAAATGAAATAACTGATCAGGGAGTAGGGCTTGGTGGTGTGGACAAATTGTTATATCTCTGACCTTGGTAAGGGCAAATCAGCTGCCAAAAAGTGCCTGTTACTCTTACCTTCTATCAGCACGCAATAAAAAAAAATGTCCTAGAGTACATATCGCACAGCCCTGTATCACAAGTTTTTGCGATATCACACATCAGCAGTTCATTTATACAGTGATCATACTAACCACCCCCACTCTCTTTAAAAAAAGTACATGATTAAATTGTTTAAGTAGTGCTGTGTTAATACAAATACCATAATACATATTGTGATATCATGGAAAATGCCTTCAAGTATTGTAACATGATATTTCAAGCCTTATCATCCACCACATTCCCAGATCACTTGACAGTAGGTCGAGTAAGTGGCGTGTGGCAGTTAATCATGTGTTCGTTGATAATTTTTCCACGCTTGACTCATTTATCTCCTTCACGTTCTTTTGACACATTAGCCAAGAGTGTTAAGTGATAGTCAAACACCATTGCAACATTTTTTTTTTTTTTTTTTTGCATGCGTGTATGCACACAAAGGCACACTGATCCTCATTTATTTTCTAACCCTCTGTGGCCAAACAAAATCAAGTTCCCCTGATGAGGCAAGGACAGAGTGACTGAAAGACGAGACAATCCCACGCCTTCACACCAGCATGAAACCAGCTCGCTTCCCAAAACAGAAAAGCGGACACTAGAATAAGTCCTCTCAGGGTCTGGTTGCTGTACTGTGCGATTCTGCACGAAAAGTGGCCTGCCCTTTAAAACATGCTGAATGTGTGTCATACAGATTACAGCTAAAGCCAGCTGTCCTCAAGGAGATTTCTCTCTCTGGCCTGGCCCAGATGAAGTCCTCTGTGCCAAGCGACAGCTTCTTTTCAGACTCATCCTGCAGTGAGCCATAGAAGCAGTTGGAATACCATATGGGTTTGTGTGTGTGTGCGTGTGTGTGTGTGCACACAAGTGCACTTGATAAGCATTATCAAGCTATCTGGGGTAATGCTATTCAAATGCAGACTGAATTCTTTCCTGATCAGTTAATGGCAAAATGTTTTTGCCCCCCCAAATAATGAAACTGAAATGAGGGTACACTTCCTGTTGTGTTCGGGGAGAGTGAGGTTTTTATCGCAAGGTGTAACATAGAGACATGGGCAAGAGATCAGATCAGTATAAAGCAACAACCAACAGATTCGTCACTTTTCAACACTTCTTTTTGGTTAGAAGAGAGAGTGAAATGTTTAGATTTGGGTTCCAGATGTTACACAATATGAAATTAATGAAATAATAATTATACAAGTTAAAATTTATGGTGTAAGTGTAGTATTTATCATCAATATTATTTGTATTATCAGTATTAACTGATATTAATGTGATCAAATGTATTTTTTATTAATTATTATTATTATTAATATTATTATTATTTGCGATTTCAAGTATGCAGACAATTCACTTCTAGTCGAAGGTTTCAGCTGTTATTATTCTTTAAAAAATATTATTTTTCATCCGTGTTCAGCTCCCAGGAAACAAGTTCTCTTTCCTGTAGTTCGTCTGCATGCACATAAAATCCCTAAGGCATGTATTACTGTGGGGAGGAAAGAAAAAAAACTTTACATAAGACTACACAAAATCTAAGAATGTTCGCGGTCCGGGATAATAAATTTTATTTATTATAGGTTTTTTTAAGTTGGGGAATTTTGATTGCGCTCATGTTTCCTAAGAAGTTGTGTCCACTGCACACTTCGGAGAAATGAAATAGTAAAATTCCCCAGAGAGCTTGTGTAGATGGCTGTTAGTTTGTCTCTCTTGAACATTCTGCCAGCTTCTCTTGCCTGCATGCTAATCATTAGTGTTTAGTTCTTATATTGCCTCTTTGCAAAAGTGTTTTGGGGGTTTGTGCATCAGAGTGGAAATTTCCATTTGCCACAAAGAAAGCTCTCTTTTCATCCCATAGATGCACTGAGATTCGTGTAATCACAACTGATTCGTTGTTTTGCTGTAGCCATAGCGCTTGTGTTTGGTGGGCGAAACATGACGCACTATTGTGCAGGAAGGTTTTTTTTTTTTTTCCTTCTTTCTTCGGATCTCTCCAAACCTCAAGGCTTTACAATGCAGGCATGTTCTGAGTTAAGCATAGATATTTTCTGGTCAAAATCCGACAGGTCTTGAGCAGTGCTGGAGAAAGCGAATGCATATGTTTAGCCTAAATTCATTTCCACCCCGTCAGAGCTGCTCTCTATATGACCTGCTCACATGGCTGTCTTTCAGTTCGCTCCTAAATGGATCTGTCATTACTAATTAATTACACACATGCCAGATCTAGCCTCTGTAACCAGCATGTCTACAAGTCTACGAGGCTTGTATCTGGTGCAGCACTCTGATGTTCGAATTGGGACAGTTACTGAACACAGCTGTCTGTTGCCATATATTGCAGTGTTGAACAATGGAAAATACAATTATGAGGAAAAATATGTAGGTACTTAAACTGAAAATACGCACCTGACATTGCTGGCATTTGGCCTGTTTTAAGAACTTATCCAACATTGGCAGACTTTGTGAACTGAAAGGTCATTATTGTTAATAACAGCTCTCATCTCTATTGCATAAAAGCAAGCTGTTTGCTCCTCACATCTTTTTACTAAGTTTGTTTGTCTGAATTCTAAAGACTATCAAAAAGTGCTTTTAGAAAATAAATTTTTCACAAGGGGTGTTCAAGTCAAACAGGAACTTGAAAGTGTGCCAATGATTAATATTTGCAGAAGACTTCAAGCACAGTACGGTGATGAGACTGTTACATTTGGGTTGAAAGAATGGAAACCTTTTTAAAGAAGTCCCTACGTCTGGGGAAAGACAGTCCTGACTGAGGTCTCTCTGAGCCCTCTGCAGCCGTCCCATGAAAGCGTGATCCTTGAATATCAATGGGTAACTTGTCACCAAGAGACGCATCTGTCTGTGGGAACTGTACACACAGTCATGCACGAACGCCACTTGCACCTTACAGGAACGAGGAGTTATTGCCACATCCCCCATGCAGTCCTGACCTCACACCAAGCCATTTTCACATGTTTGGACCGTTAAGGAGTTGCTGGAAGGCCTGAATTCTAGACATGAAACAGGCAGTCCGATCATAACTTCGATAGCACTAGTGAAGCACCAGTGTAAGTGCATTAGTGTAGTAGAGGATTATATAGGGAAATAAAGGCACTTTTTACTCTTGTTAGTGTATTCTGTTATTATGCGCAGTCAAAAGTCCCAGTTTGACTTGAACACCACTCATATTACTATAAAACAGAATTTATATATATATTTTAGAAGCAATTTCCAGTAAAACTACTTTTTTTTTTTTTTTTTTTAAATATTAGTAATATTCTTTCCTGATGCAGGTTTTAATACTTTTTCAAATGTCTTTCTTAAACCTTTTTTTTTTTTTTCCATAAAATGTTCATGGAACATGAAATGTATTGAATGGCACTTTGGGACTCAACGGTTCAGATTAAAATTCTCATATGCGTTTTTATGAAGGTGGAGTACATGGAATGATTTTTAGTCTTATTTAAAGTAATGACCTTTACTTGATGTTTGATTGACTTCTGACTGAGTTAATAGCTAATTCATTTTGCTTATGCCTGTTCTCTTTCTCTCTCTCTCTCTTTCCAGTTTAACTACTGAAGTCCTGAATAGGATTTGCGGTCCGTCAATGAGGAACTACAGGCTCATCTTTTGCCATAACCTGAAGCAGCCATAGATGGTCATTAAATTTACTGCTAGTGAGTAGAGCAGGAGATACAATAAACATCTGGATTTTTAAAGTAAAAACACGGTAAGTAATATTCT
This sequence comes from Clarias macrocephalus, assembly GCA_011419295.1. NCBI lineage: Eukaryota > Metazoa > Chordata > Actinopteri > Siluriformes > Clariidae > Clarias > Clarias macrocephalus. The sequence goes on along the minus strand of JAAGKR010000868.1, from coordinate 51,272 downwards.
GTTTTTCATTTTAACGAATCACTGTTTCTTATTTCTACTTTTTAAAATTAATGAAGTTATTACAGTTTTAATATTGTACTGAATAATAAGCAACCTGCTACGATCAGTTTGGTCTGCATACCACATTTACCATTTGTCAGATGTGTTTTTACATAACCTTTTCACCTCGGGTTACATAACCCATTCCTCGAGAGCGGAACAGCTCCCGGACTGGGAGCGGCCTCTTCCTGACTTAGCCTGCTTTGTTTTCGTGGTTGTATTTGTATCATTTCCGTGACCGTGTTTTGCTTCTGTTGCCATGCAGAGCGACTGAAACGGTGCGGCTGTGGAAGCGATGAGGAAGAGTCTCTCTCGTACCCTGAGCGAGTCCCTCAACACAGCCAGGGTGTTTGGTATCCCTCTGGAGGAGGTGCAGCAGAGCGGCCAGCCAGGCCACGAGGTTCCCGTGTTGGTCAGGACCATCGTGGAGTACATAGAGGAGCATGGTGAGTGGGAGACAGCGTCTCATTTCAAAAGTTTACAAGAAAAACTCCATATAAACCAAGATCACACAACCAGGCCTGCATGCTTCGTTCTGTCCACTGGTGAACTGCAAGGGCTTCATTTATTTATTGGAGCTTGATGATGAGCAATTTAGAAAATATTATATGTCGTAGATGTCGCAGTTAGCGTACTGCTTCCACGTTAAAATATTCTGTATGATGAATTACATGATACTTGTAGAGGACTGTTGGCTTCTATTCTGATAATTTACTTTTTCTTAAATTTAGAAGTGCATTTAAACTCCCTTCTGTTCTCCACGTCATGGATAAGTATGTCTTCATTAGGTTTTCATCCTCACTTGCTGTTAGGACAAGATGTCGGGTTAGCATGCTGCAACAACAACCTGCAGCTATCAGGGCTTTTTAATACAGGTGCAGTCTGTACATGGTTATTTGTGTGTTTTTATATTTAATCTTCAAATTTTGTCTTAAATAAACATTTGGTAGAGAACATTAAACATGGACTTCGGAAAAGCCTCATGACGTATGAAATTTTAACTTGACACTACACGCAGACACCTTGGCTTTCCTGATAGAATTATACTGTAGTTCATAGTATTAGTGTTTTATTGACTTGTGGAATTATTTCCACTCAGCAGTCCACCGCTGTAATTTCAGCCCAGGGGCATCTCCCTTCAGTTCATTAGAACACAGTGCAAGATGCAGCGTAATTAAATACAGCAGGCAGCAATGGCACGGTTATTTTTCTGCGAGGAAGTTAGTGAGATCACCCGTCAAGTAAGTGGTTATCTTCTAGTGGCATCTGGGATTTAAAGAAGCAGCCTCCGCTTTCTGCATGCTAATTATAGTCCTAGTGATGTGTAAACCATTGCAACCCAGACCCCCCGGGACTCAGCATTGAAAGCAGCTTTTGTTATTTTTCAACAGCACATTTTGGAGATTTGAAAATTGTAATTTTGTTCAGTAGTTTAATCCAAAAGCATAGTAGACTTTTTATGACAGCCAAATGTGTATGCCAAAAGCTAATTCTGAAAATGAAGGCTGATTCGATTTTGGCTCAAGGACAGCAGACTGTTTTGTTTTTAACATGTACTACAGCTTGTAGGTATTTGTTGCCACATTCAAGTGTTTTGTAAACTGTCTCCCTCTGAACGCAAGTTATTTTAAGGTCTCCGATGTCGGATATGAACACCACATTAAATCTTCAAAATGTTTTAAACTGAGAACAACTTTTTTATTTATGTTTTAAGTTTACTCCTAGATGGTTGCAGGTGATATGAAACAGTGCTGTCTGTTGAGTTTTAAAATAAAAAATATCTGTTTAACATGATAAACATTCTAGTTGCAGTTAATGGGATCTTTTTATATATATATATTAAAAAAAAGTCAGTATTTTGATTGTCTGCTAATGCCAGTACCTGAATTTCAGCCCAGAGCTTGATGTGACCTGCCATGTGAATAGTTGTGATTCCTTCTTTCGATTGTATCTTTAGAAATTCCAAACATTGCAGCATAGCACTGAAGTGGGTAACAGTCCTTGGCCATGTAAAGTGACAAAACGTGTGTGTGTGTGTGTGTGTGTGTGTGTGTGTGTGTGTGTTTAAAGGGGGACTGGGTCTTGAAGGTCTGTTCCTGGTGAACGGAAACGCCGAGCGTGTTGAATGGCTGCGACAGCGATATGACAGTGGTGAGGAGGTGAATTTGGAGAAGGAGGCAGATCTGGCCTCAGCCGTCAGCCTGCTGCGCCTCTTCCTGCAGGAGCTCCCAGAGCCCATCATCCCTGCAGACCTGCAGACACACATACTACATCTTTATCAAGGTAAATGCGTCTTCTCACGCTTCATCTCTTGAAGATTTTTCTAGCGTTGGCTTTTAACCCTCTAACCATTATTCCTGGTCTTGGATTGTTTTGTCAAATCAGATAAATACTCCACTTGCCTTTATGACGGTCACATGTTAAGTACGCTCAGACACATAATTATACCTACTGGCATGTTAGGGTCATTTCCCTTGAAGGTGCTTCCTCGTTTAAGCAGCTCACTCTCGTAGTGGAAATAAACACGACTAAGGATATGCAATGGCTGTTGATGTGGCGTGTGTGCTGAAACATTCAGTGACATGTTGAACTGTTATACTGCATATTCCACATCTGTTCACTTGGTGCTGTCCAGAGATGATTCAAAACAGATTGTAGTTTTTTTTTTTTTTAGTTTTTGTTACAAGCATCTGAAACTTGTTTCATGGCTGAGGTGATTTAACATGGAAGTGAGCAGACAAATCTGTGACTGATGACAGGGTGACAATTTATAACAGGAAGATCTACATGAGAACGAGTGACATGATTTCAAACACGTCAAAATTTATGAATGAACATGAATGAAAAAAACACAAATTGCATGTATAGTAGGCAATGGATGTTGTTTGCAGAACAGCTGATTAGTTTGAAATGTTAAAAACTGAATTTGATTTTGCCTGACAAGGATGCATAGGATCAAGATTGAGTCCATCAGAGGGACAATTCATATTAGATGTTTTGGAGATAAAGAGATAAAGAGAGGCCAGATTGAGGTGGTTTGGACATGTTCAGAGGAAAGATTGAGTATATCTGTAGAAGGATACTGAGGTTGGAATTCCCAGGCAGTAGGTCTAGAGGAAGACCAAACAGGAGATTTATGGTGAGAGAGGACATGATGTTAGTTGGTGTGAGGGAAGAGGATGCAGAGGATAGGGTTAGATAGGAGCAGATGATTCGCTCTGGCGACCCCTGAAAGGGAACAGCTAAAAAAGAGAGAAGAAATAGAAAGAAATTCCATTTCTTACACTGACATGAATGACACTGTATGAAGATCTTTGGTATTTGACTGAGGGATATGTTTCCGCTTTACTGTTGACTGACTTGACTTTTTGATTACAGCTATTCCAAAGCTATTTAGTCAAATCTATACATTACAAATACATTACAAAGCTATTTAGTCAAATATAGACATAGCTTGGCTGTCACCAAGCACCCAAACTTCCATTCAATGGTTACACCTCCTACGCAGTCATGCGGTCTTCATTCCAAGTTTGAGACGTCAGCTTAGATGAACTTCAAAATCTTTTCTTCCTACTTTTATCTATCTACGTGCCAATCTTGCATGCAACAATAACACCCATTTTCTTCATAAGCTGACGTTTGCGCGCTCATGTATCTCATTACACACCTTATCTGTTTAATGATTCATGCATACTTCATCCAAAAGCAACAGGCTGTGTTTTTTAACCCATTTCAGAATACAGCGGCGAGGATGAGTTGTCGAGAAACATGAAGTACATCTTGCAGCAGCTTCCCCAGGTCAACTACAGCTTGCTGCGCTTCCTGTGCCGCTTTCTCTCGAACGTGGCTTCTCTTCAGGAGGAGAGCTGGAGCATCAATGCCCTCGCTGCCGTCTTTGGTCCCGATATCTTTCAGTAAGACATTACACGGTCGTGATCGTGATCACCAGATTTTGTGTAAAAATTTTGTCAGAATTCATTGAAAGTCCTACATTGTTGTCTTGGTATTTTTCACTTGTTTAGATTTTTGTGTTCTGTACACTTGTCCTGTCTCCTACAGCTTAGAGGCAGACGTGGAGGAGCTGAGGGAGCAGGAGTCCGTGAGCCGCATTCTGGCTGATCTGCTTGAGAACTGGGAGGACTTCTTCGACACTGAGGATGATCTTTCCACTAGTAATGACTACAGCTCCATTAACGAACAGGTACACATCCACAGTCACTACTTCATTGTGCCAACAAATTGATTTATATTTACTACCTTTTATACGGTAGAGCCGCCTTCTTATCTTTTATTGTGGGTCAGGATGCATCATAATGGCATTCTGTTAATGATTCATCATTTACTCATTGGATTGACCTTTAATAAGTTTTGTTAAAGTTTGTGAAGGAGAAATCAGAGGCGGTTTCCTGTATATTCATGCATACATTCATATACACTTCGTTATTTTAGTTTCTTATGAATAGAAGAATGAACTGCTGTATCATCGTCAGACCATAAACCAATTTTAGATGCTGTAGGTATAAAAATATATCATTGGATATCTTCCAAAAATGTTCCTTATACTCAAATATCTAAGGCATATAAACCTGTACAGTATATAAACCCAGTTTCATCCAGACATTTAGGAGTAATAACCCAGCTTGTTCTATACGAATTTACAGATGTTAAGTGTTATTACGGACATACAGTAATCTAGGGATTAAAAGAGTATTAAATTAACGTGTGTATTTCATTGCAAACTTTTATAAGAGCAACATTGTGACCGAAAAAGCTATTATAGTTGATGTTTTCTTTAAATGGTTTAAAAGTTTGTCATGGTGAGCTCAAACTTGAATGTCATGTTACAACTGCACAATATGCCATGTCTCTAAAGTTGCCATGTCTTTCACTTCTTGCTTCATTATGAAACCAAAGAAGTATCTATCAAATGTCTACTGTATATCCTGCACTTCTGTAATTCTTTCACAATGATACTTGTTCGAGTTTGACCATTACCTCATTAGACACTGAAACTGACACATGCAAACTTTGTCTTAAGTGAAGTGACCTAAGGATCTACCCATGCAAACAGTGTGAGACACACCGGGAACCAGGTCGGGACAAACAGGAATTTCTGTCTACCGTTTCACTGCTCTAAATGCGGAGAGTCCAAAGCCTAATGGGGGTTACTCCTTGTTCATGCTGCAATGCCACTGGCTTGTGCAGACACCCTGAACACCCTTCTATAATAATGCAAGAGAGAAACAAAAAAGAAAGCATGTTTCGACATAACATGACGTAGGGTTGAGCCGTGTGGCTTGGTGCCAGAGCGGCAAATAAAAATGAAAATGGATATGAAAAATCATGATATTTCTGTTTAGGCACATTCATTTCCTTTTATTTTATTTGGTCCTTCTCACTTCCCAGTTACCACATTTGTTATGAAAATTTATTTTACAAAGGCTTTTAGCCTTTTATGAGCATCACAATTCAAGCCTGTGGTGTTATTGCTTATGAGAATTAATGGCTTTAATTTGAAAGAGTAGAAGTTACAAAAGGTTATGACCTCCTACATTTTGTACCATCTTTGGTCTGGAGAAGGGGGTTTTGGAAAAACTAGTCTCACTATTTCAACCGTGGTTCTTTTTGAGATTAACAGTTCTTTAGTGCAAACCGATTTCAGACCTCAAGTGTTGAGGGTGGATGTGAGTTTAGTGTGTTGTGTAAATATGCCTGAGCAGGTGATTAGCTCTATTGCTGCTTTGAATGTTGCCAGGCATGTGTTTGTTGGTTTAAAAGCATTTACATGATTAAAACATTCAGATATCAGTCTGTTGAAAAAAATACTTTCAAGTTCTAAAGGGTTGTCTCATAATAATGGAGGAATCTCTCTATTGTGCGTCGTCGCCTTTGAGGCACTAATCTCATGTCTGGACATGGACTGATGTAATGGATGTTTCTACAGATAACCATCCACAATCCAGTATTCGTACGCAATGTTTTTTCTCATCCGAGCTGAAAAAACTGCCAAAGGCCAAGTCTGTTTGTTTCTCACATTCTTAATGCTTCCCACTTGTCCTGCGTGGGTAAACCAACAGTCCCAATGCAAAGAGAGCTCATTTATCAGTGCAGCTAAAACTTCCCACCTATGTGCACAGACAGCAGCATTGTGTGCTTTATCCATTCCTTGGAGAGTTAGCATACACACCTTTCCTTTGTGTTATGTTTGCATGCATGCATTTAATAGCCGTTAATCATCACAACTGCTAATTAGGCTCCAGGCTTCCCTGCACACTTTTTATTGCGTATGTAGCATATCAAGAACGCTTTGCATATTAACAACGCCTCTTGGGGTGAAAAGAAAGTGTTTTCTGCATACTTTAGCTGCTTGTCAGAAGCCACACCCAGTTACAGGGATAGACACATTCATTTCCTGTCCTGAGTTTTATTCTATGAAATCATATGAAAAGAACACATGCTTTTTTCCCATTTGGTGTGTATATTGGTTAATAGTCCCTGATTGACTGATAATTTATTCTGCCTCAATAATCAAAAACTTGAATGCCTCATCATCCTCTACCTGCATTCTGATTTTAAATACGGTAGTGTTTCCAGGCAAGAGAATGTTGACTCTGTCAAGTATGTAGCAATGACGATGAAATGTACCTATTAAGAAGCTTTTAATGATTAACAAAGGGCGTATGTTGGCCTTGTCTTTGTTTTCAAGGTACTTTCTTACTACTGATGTTTTTACAGCACAGTTTATCTGAATCTCTGTGATTCACATAATAAAACCAGATATCCCAGTTTTCTGAAAGAAGTGTCAATTATTATAGTACTGCTTTTATTTAGAAAAATTTAGTTGAATGCCTTTCTTCAGCATTCTGGGAAAAAAGCACTGTTCTCCCTTTGGGAATGCTTTACTTTACAGACTCCGTGTTATTCCCTGACAGTTTTCTAAATAAATAAAGCTTTCAACAAGGTGACCTGCAGTTTGGTATTAGCTTAGTGGGCCAACAACCTGATACAAAACAGACTCAAAACACTTCTCTATACTGGATGAAGATTGTGAGAAAGATGTTTTTTTTTTTCACTTCCATTTCTAAACGCCCGAGTATGCACCATGCTGAGACCTTCAAATGGACATGTTCCGTCTTTGACATGATATTTGCTATAAATAACTTTAGGCAATGTCACTTTTTTCCCTGGCACCTACATGCAGAGGGACCACTGAATTAGTTGTGGTTACAAATAACAAAGAACCTTGGTGGTTATCCAGTGTGCACAGACTTTTTTTTATTGAATTGAATTGAATAGAATTTAATTAAATTCTATTTTATGTATTAAATTTTTTTTTGGCTACAGAGACTACTTCCTGCAGTGTTTTTGTTTCCTACAAGCAATGTCTCCTTCAACTTTGAGGGATGATGAATCAACTCAAGCTGTGACTGTGACTCAGAAGAAACATGATAAGTGACTTCAGGAAGGTGTTGGCAGATCCAGTGTTTTTCTTTGTTGGCAAGCGTCAGTGTTTTAAGGCTGATGTGGGCAGTTACAGGGCGCCAGTGAACTTAAAGCTAGAAATGGAGCGTAGCATAGCTTGGGCAAGTGAAACGAGTGGTATCTGGACTTAGTTGCTAGGTTTGGTGTCACTCAGGGAAACGCCCCTTAGAAACATGTTGCAGTTGTCCATCTTCAGAAAGACAAAAGGCAAAATGTTGTAAAATGGAAAATCAAAATGTTGTAAATGGAAAATCGTCATGACCAGATAAGGTTGGCAGCATGTCATTAGTATAGCAGTCATGTGACTATATGATTATACATATATATACATGTGATTGGAACAGAGAAGCATTGAGCCTTGTCTGCATAAAATCAGTGTTGACCTGCTCCATTCATCTTAATGTCACTCAGGATGGGAAAAGTCCACAATAATATGCCTCTATCTCCAAGTCTAATGAGGATGAACAGGAGAGTCTTTTGGTCAAATGTGTCAAAGGCAGAAGCATCAGAACCAGTGACAGCCACTAGGGGAGTTTATCTGAAGTCAAATCAAACTCTTTTAAACTAATACAGGTCATTCCTCGATCTACTCATTCCTCAGAGTGTGCGTATATGACATGGGGAATGATCATCATCATCATTAAGGATAAGGAAGATTAAACCAGACGGTTTGCTCTGGCCTGCTACTTTCTTACTGTACCTGATGCTTAAGTTAAAGCCCCTACACAGATCAGTGGCAGCTTTGGTAAACATGCATTTGCATTCATTGCCTGTACATTTGCATTAACCATGTAGAAGTGTGTTAAAATTTATAAATGGTTTAATTATTACACTGCAGCTAGAAAGCAAGATAAAATTTTTTTTTTAGCTGAATCGAGCAAGAGAGCAGTAAGAAGAGGAATCTCTGGGATATCAATTCTTCACATAGTGAATAAACACTGCAGGTGCTAAACACTGTCACTGTTGCATAAATGGAAAAATGGCTCTGATCCTTCAGAGATGTGTGAAGATCCGGAGCCTGCAGCACAGCCATTATTCCCGCCGCATATGACTCATATCTGCATACATGATGAGTAGCAACCACGATGCAGCCAATCAGAAGCTGCCGGTGTGGTTGCCATGGAAATGTGGCAGTAACACTGCAGCAGATGTAGAGGACATTTGGGATTCAAAGCAGTGCTGCGGGTGATTTCGTAGGCCATGGGGCTTTAGGTTACATGCACACAAAAGGCTGTTCACGTTACTATAATGACAGTTGTTTATGCTATTTTGACATTACCCTCCATCAGCTTAAAGCATTCATCAGCAGTTCTGTGTACACATTCATCTTCAACTAAAGTTTGTGATAAAAGCTGCTTTTATTAATAACATACCTCTGATGTCTATACCTTTTACTATACATACTGTAAACGCATTTCCTATTTAACAAATAATACCTGAATAAGCAAAGAACAATCTAACCTTTTCTTTGGAGTGTTTATAACATCATATAGGTCACAAAACCACACAATAACCTTCAAAGCATTTTTTTAGGAGACTTTTTGTTGTTTTGTGTTTGTCTGATTTTGAACACATGATGCAAACTTCTGGCTTGTGTCTTGAGATGACCGCTGTTAGGACGCAGGTTTGAAATGTGTCCTCTTCTCTTTTAGATCACCGAGCTCCTGGAAGATGAAAAGATTGACTCGTGTGAGGAGCTCCTGCAGGACGGCGAGGACGGTCCTTCTTCACTCTCCCCCAGACGCCCCAGCGTCACCCCTTCTTCTAGGTAGGAGCATCTTATTTTTAAACTGTCTAACCCATCTGAGTATATTTTAGCTTTTTGATGAAGGTCAAAGGGCGTTGTTGGACATTAAAGGGCAATGGTGGCTCAGTAGTAGGTGTCTCACGTGCAATGCAGAAGACCCGGATTTGAATGACAGCCGGTGGATGCCGGTGCCAAGCTTTGATAGAATGGAAGGGTTGTGTCAGGAGGAGTCAAAAACACACTACACTTTGGGTAAAATGGTAGGAGTGAATGTCTTATTCTGTTTCTCTCACTCTTACCTAAAGCCTAATGTATTCCAGTCAGCGTTAAGGTAGGTTACCCAGATAAGCGGCAACATACAAGGCTGTGTACATATTTTATTGTGCTAAAGAACGTCCACACCCTCAAATCAGTGCACTGTAACAATACTATCATCTTCAGTTAAAGTCTTTACTGGAAATGCAGAACAGGATTATAAATCTTACCAAACTTAAAAAAAACAAACAAACAAAAAAACACATGTTGCACTACACTGTTGCGTCATTTTATTCTGTGGACGAATACACGGATGTGGAGTATAATGGATGGTTTGCTGAGTCACACCATTGAATGGAAAAGAGCTAATAGCGAATCCTTTCACAGAATTGGACCCTCAGATTTGGTAATGGAAGACAACCCAGGCATTGTCACATCAACCTCATTGCCATCCAGCTGATTGTGTAACCTGATACATGACACTAGATAAAGACTGAGATAAATGTGTTTCAGCTAGATGGTTTTTAATTTTAACTTCAACATATTCCAGTCGGACAGAAAGAAAGTGCAGCATACTGTATTTTGAGATAAGTACATGCCTCCTAACTTCTAACGTGCAAACAGGGCAATCAAACAATTAAACAGCACATATCTTTATTTCTGTTTACTTTTATTTTGTCACTTAAGACTATAAAACTGTCTGAGCACTATTGGGCTTACACAGTTGAGCTTCAGCTTTGCTGCTTGTATGATTGCTTTTTGTTCCTCGCACCGAAGTTCCAATGATCCCTGTTGGGTTAAAAGGGTACAATCTTGTTTGAAGAAGAGAGCCGAGGCTGGAGGTCAAGACCAGAACAGATCTATTGGCTTGCAGTCTGAGTGCTGATCCTCTCCACCTGTTCAGCTTTGATGTAAGGTGAGCAGTCTGGGACTTTAGTGTGATGCTACAGCCCGCCATGTCCTAAATGTCTGCCATGGTGGGAAGATGCTATTAAATTATTAAAGGAAGGTGTTTGAGGGCCCTGTTTGAATAGGGATAAAGTGTACAGCCCGCATTTACATGCGTTAGACATGCTTCACATTTTGAAAATGCTGTATACTATTGCTCACCAGCAACTGATGGTATGTATGAGTGTCAGTACTTTGGTGTTCTTTCCATGGGCAGGCTAAGTGGTGAACATAAACACATGGTTTGTTTGATATAAGGTGTGAAATAAATTATTGTGATTTTGACCAATGCATTAACATTATGAAATATTGTCATGTATTGTGTTTCATTTCTAACTAAAATGTGATTAGTTTCAAGATGTGCTTAAAACATCAGCATTTTATGTTTTGTTTTTATATTTAATTTCATGCAATATTGCAGAAAGATGTTTTGTTAGCTCTTGTATATTATGAACAGTTGATGGTGCAGTGTCTATACTGCACATTAACAATAATGCATTACGATGGTTCCAGTGTGACATTTGGATTCATATATTAATAAACTAAAAGCCTCAGAGCAGGGCTAAGCTTAGTAGTATGCGTGAATTAATAAACATAACCTTTAATGTAATTTCTTTAGCTAAAAACAAAAAAATCCTCAAACTTCATAACCTTTTACATCTTCAAAATTCATTCATTTATTCATATTCTATACTGCTTGCGTGTACGCAGCACATATACCCGAGGTGGGATTTAAACCCGGACTCTAGAGGTGCGAGACAACAGTGCTAACCACTACATCACCGTGGTGATGTTTATATTTTTTCAGGGGTATGGATGTGACGTTGAACTGATCATTTTAAGAGAGAGTGCAGGGTGCCTATAAAAATCTGTGAATTTTAACTTTTGAACTTTTAACTGCAGAAAGGCGTTACACCAGTACATTTCTTGTATGGCGTACCATACATTTCTCTTGTATGGTACTGGTGTAACTGCAGAAAGGCGTTACACCAGTACCATACAAGAGAATTGACTGAATAGATTTGAAAATATTTTTATATTACTATAAAAAGTTATTTTCAAATAAATTATTTAGGCTGAACTGATGGTAGGGACATGGCCTGTCTGAAACAGTCCTGTACACCATGTAAAGTATAACATTGTTTAATATTGAATTTTAACATTGAACATTTAAAATAGTAATTATGAAAAAATGAACTCTGAAATTATTAAAACAGCAATTATTGCTGACATTTTTCTGGTCATTTACTGTCTCGCTCTCCCTTTTCCTCTCTCTTTTTAAATTTAAAAATTTTTTTTTTTTACTTTTGTCCTCATTTTGTATCTGTGTGGTTTTTGACACTCGGCACTGCACTTTACTGTTTAATTTATGAGTAAAAGTTGAACCTAAGCAGATATCATATTTTAGTGTATTCATGACCTAAAAGAAAGCAGACCAAAACAATCTATCGTTTAAAAAAAAAAGAAAAAAAAAGAAATGGCACCCTCTAAAATGAGACAGTGTGCCTGTGGTAGCTGATGAGCTGCAGTGGCTGAGCTGCATTATTGCGTTTCGCCATTCGGTTTTGTGGTTGCAACTAAACTTAAATCAGCTTTGGCCTGAATATGTCTCGCAACTCACAGGTGATTGGCATTTATTGTCATATGCACAAGAGGATATAGATGATCAGTGCTACCTCAGGCATTCGTAAATCTGGTCAATTTTTTGTTGGAAAGTTCAGTCTGACCAACAAAAACATTTACACACAGCTTTTTGAAAAGAATGATAAATAAGGCCAATTAGGCCTATTATCATTTGTTCAGAAATTAGTTTTTATATTTTAAATGTAGGTTAAACAAATTATATTTGATTCTCAATTATAATCCTAAACCACATACTGTATACACCTGAAGTGAGTTGATCTTGTTTCCTAAGGTAGATCTGAAATGAAAGTTATTGAAATCCCACTTAAGAAGGAATTAATGTTGCAGCTGTAACACTATCAGTGCCAGATTCCTTCAGTCCTCATTGTGTACCTTAACAGAGAAACTGGGTGACTAGCTGAGGTAAGCCTTCATTCCAGCTGGTTATATAACTGGTAACTGATGTGTGGAAAATGCTGAAAAGTGTCACAGCTCGGTGTCAAGTCTTAACAGTGCATTCTGGTATAAGTTCGTAATTAAGGTGTTTATCCATGGCTTTTACAGTAAAAATCTCTAATGTCCATTGTTTACCTCAGAGAAATTCAGTAGAGTTTCATTACTAATTTTTCTTTTTAATGCCAAGTTCAAAGTTTTACCAAAGACATCCCAGCTATAAATTAAATTTGTAATTTGTTTATATATTGCATATATAATTCTCAGAGTATTTACTGCTTTATAAACCTTTTAAAAAGTTTTAAGTAATTTAATTACTTAAAACAAAGTACTTTAATCAAAGTACTTCAGTTTCTCAGAAAGATTCATGAAGCAGAAAACACCACTGTCATACACAAGTAAACGTGTAGCACAACATCCCGAGTTGTTTGTGTCATAGTCCTACAGCTCTCTCGGTTTGAATCTGACAAGCCGTCTCGCTTCAAATCTAAATTTAAACCCCACCATATATCCATTTCTCCTGCTATGGAAAGTATTTTTCATCTGCCCCTGAAATAAACAGTGTTATATAACTTTGTGTTCTTGAGCTTCTATGGTGGTCAGGCACTGTAAAATATGAACAGCAGCTTTTAAGGTTGAAGTCCGGGTGCTGTGGAGAATTCACCTTCACCTCACCCTTCAACTACACGCCAGCTCTACAAGGTTTTATCTTGGTTTTTACAGAGCTGAATTTGAAAGCTAAAGCACTAATTCTTGGCACTGCTCTTTCTGCCTTTCTCATGTGGAGAGTTGCTTTGACGACAGAAGCAGTCGTGATAACTACATGTCAGACTAGCGTGTCAGTCTAACTTCAGATTCTCAGAAGTGACACATGAGCTCCTTCCAGCGCCCCTCTTCCCAGGGACTCGTGCCCGACAGCTCATCATTTGACCACCTGGTTAAGGAATCAAAAACAAATGCTTGTTTGACTCATCACTTATGTTGCAGACATCCATAAAATGTTTTGAAGTCAAGTGCATATACACACACACTACCGCTCAAAAGTTTGGGCTCACTTGCAAATTTCTTTGTTTTCCAAAGAAAAATACATTTTCACGCAATTCACAAACAGTTTCATCCATTAAAGTTAGCCGGAATTCTGACTGTAATGGAGCGGCCAACACAGTCTCCCGATCTGAACCCTACTGAGCTGTTGTGTGAGCAGCATCCATCAGACAGTCTGATAATATTTATCAAGATAATCATGAACAAATAGAATGCCTATGGTCTGCCAGGCTGTAATTGCTGCAAAAGGCTTTTTTCTTTATTTTTGATAAAGGCAAAGTTTGAAGAACACATTCATTATTTCCATCAAAATCATTATTTCTAACTCTGACAGTGTCGGCATGTTTTGTTCTTTCACTATATTTTCTATTTAGACTAATTTCTTGTGTATTTCTGTGGAAAACAATCACATTTCTAAGTGATCCCAAACTTTTGAGCTGTATGTGTGTGTGTGTGTGTGTGTGTGTGTGTGTTTCTGATGGCCAGGCTACACAGAATTATCAAATTGCTAATAATATACAAAATAAAAACATGTATTGGGCACCATCACTCCTTTAATGTTATTCTTCTCTAAACCTTTGCAACAAAGATGAAAGCACAAAATTGTCTAGAATGTCTTTGTATAGCGCAACTGGAACTGAAACGTGAGATGCTCAAACCTATTCCAGCATATGACGGTTCATCTGTGAACAAAGAGAGGTTCATAGAAACTTGTTTTGGATTGAAATAATTCAAGCCTCATGCACAGAATGCTAACTTCAACCACAATGAACACCTTTGCATTGACTTTGAACACGGCCTCTTACGACCTCTCGCATGATATAATGCTCTTGTGGCTAAAGGAGCGCCGATCTCCACAGCCGCACTCCAAAATCTAGTGGAAAGTCTTTTCAGGAGAATGGGTGTTATTATAACGACAGGAGGGGATACATCTGTAATACATTGTTCAACTAGAGGAGTGATGGTCAAGTGCGCACAAACTTTTGTCTATATTGTGGACGTGTGATCACTATCTTATACAAAGTGAAATACTCTACCTTACTGTATATAGTATCTCAACCACAAACAATGTTCTAGCATTTCATAGTCTGCTTACCCCCAAGAGTGAAAAGATTTCTGACGGTGACACAGGAGCCTTACTGACATTTTAACAACGGTCAGGATTGAAACTGAATCGGTCTGGCTGGCTTACAGCATGTAACTCTCTATTAACTTGAAGGTGTGACATTCACTATGTGAGGAAATCACGCATATCTAATTTTAGACATCTTGAAGCAAAATGTGTTCTTTTTATTTTATTTTTTTCTTACTTTTTTTTTTTTTTAATGGCTACTTTGTAATTATATTGTCGTTAAGTTAAGGCAAGATTAAAAGTTTTCCCACATCATTTTGGGTATATAATTTCTTTTGTTAATAAAATCTGAGATGTCAAAGTATGTTATGGACCATAAGTACCATGATTAATCAACTTTTTGTCTATTTAAGAGAAAAATTAAGTTTTTTTTTTTTTTTTGTGACTTTTTCTTTTCGTCCACAATTGACATCTTCCTGACAAACATTTTTCCAGACCATCAGACGTAGTCTGTGTAAATTTAGGAACGCAGCCTTTTCTGTTAGAGACTGTGTGCTGGATGACGAGTCTTAATCTCAAACTGTTTCCTTATCTGTTTATGTTACCCTTTCCGTATTACTCAATTTATCTCCACAAAGGTGACTGAGTTTAAGCAAGTTCAGGCAGAAGTATACTTGTACATGAAGTCATGTTACAGTTGTTTATTCTCGAGACGTGCATCAGGCGATGTGGACTGAGGTTTATAAACTTTCCGGAGACTTAGAATATGTCTTTTGCTAAAGTGTAGGTATGTCTGTCAGAGTTCTCTCAGAGGAGCAGGTGCTGAGTAATCCTCTCAGAACTACACAAGCACAATCCAGTTAGGGGTTAAGTGTCTGATCGAGTGCAGCAGGAGGCCAAGGGATACCACAGCTGATGAGCAAGTTATATAAAATAGGAGCATGACAGGTGCTGTGTCTGTCTTTCTGTCTGTGGCCTGCAGTGTTTGTGTGTGCTTTGCGCGTGAGTGTGTGTGACGTGCACAGTGAGTTGAGTGGATGATATTAGGAGAAGGCCCTCCCCTGCAGGTTTGTTATTGGCTCCGAGGGCTGTCGGCTACGTTGCGTCACGCAGCCCTGTATTTGTGCGAGGGCCCAGCTTGTTTACTGCAGCACTTTCCAGCAGAGTGCCGAGCCCTGCACACACACACGGTGCAGACAACGGGGTCGCATGATGAGCGCCGGCAGCCTGTGCTTGCTCTTTGACCTGCTCATACAGACTTTAGCTCCTCAAAGCGCCCAGTCCGGATAATCAAGTACCCCAACTGGAAACGCTGCAAAAACGGCACACTCGTGCAACCCAGGCTGCCGAAAATGGCGTGTGAAGTCCTCCTACACAGGTGATGCAGAAAGAGAGAGAGAGAGAGAGTCGGGGAAATCTCTAGGGGCATTCTGTCTTTTATAATGCGACTGAAATATCGTGAAAGGTTGTGGAAATGGAAGATGTGCTGCTAATTCAGAGCGCTGTTCTTACAGTGCCTTCATTCCTCTCAGTCTCCAGGCCAGGGCTTCTGATGCTTATATTTAATCTGGACTGTGTTTTTTCTGACATTCAGACCAGATTAAGTGATAGGTATCCACTATCTTAATAGCAAATGCTGATTTGTGTATGTGTACCGGTAGATAATGGTAATTTAATTGGGAGAAGTGAACAAGCAACTGAGTATGAATGTGTCTGTATTGTTGTGAATGACTGTTACTTTTTCTTTGCTGTGGAGCTGCTGAATCATAACCAGGTTTTGAATTTGACAGCTTAGTGCTGTACACACACTATGTTAGAAGTTTGTGTGTTTTGTGTGTTTTGTGTGTTGTGTGTGTGTGTGTGTGTGTGTGTGTGTGTGTGTGTGTGTGTGTGTGTGTGTGTGTGTGTGTGTGTGTGTGTGTGTGTAAGCTGTCGGCAGGCTAAAACACCAAATCAGAGGAAGTGTATTGTTTCTGATCCTCTTTTTAGTCCTACCTTTACAGCACACACATTTTGCCAGTCTTTGTCACTTAATAATTAAGAGAATTTGTTTAAAGAGTTTTGCCTGTACCGATAGTTTTATGAAATAATTTAATTTGTGAAGTTGTTGTTGATTTTTACTGTTTACTTTTGGATTACAGTTGCAATATGCCTTTGTCCTGGGTTAAAGAAGAACAGGAAGTACACCAAGTTTCCTTTCTATGTACAGAATTAGAATAATATCTATTTTAGTAGCTGTGTGAATTGTATTGCTAAAACAAGCTCTCCATGTCAGTCAGGGCTCATGTCGTGAGGCTCACAAAACTCGCAGTCTCAGAGAAATGTATCTCACTGCACTTTACCCTGTATTCACTTTTATTTAATTTTTTTTCATGTTTGATTGTGTTTTTTCTCATTTTCTTGTGATCTCTCACACTTTCACTTCCTACTATAAGATTGAGGCAAAGCACAGTCTCTGGCTCGTGGTTGAGCACAGCACAGATCTGTTAAAATGTTTGCCCAGCAACACAGTTCAGTCTAGATGCTGGCACTGATCCAGACTGCACCATAGCACCTGAATAGCTAGCTGACTTGGAACGTACAATTCTACATCTTCTAGGTTTTCAGATTTGTGTTGCTTCATACACCGAGACACAATGTGAGATTTGTCAGTGTCACGTTTCCTTCTACTCAGTCCGTTAATCTGACATGAACCTTTTAACTGGGCAAGTGTACTGGGTCGCAGTCGGAATAGTGCAGCCGTACAGCGACAAATTAGGGAAGGGGTTAAGCAAAAGCTGGAAGTCAGCATGTCACGTAAGCAGCATTCTCCCCATGCCAGAGTTTGTTTATAGGATGGAGAAGAGTGCTGAATAACCCTCCACCCCCACACTTCCTGTCAGACTTCACTGTCTTCCTGATCTGTTCACTGTAAACCTGTCACTTCCAAAGAAGGACACATTAAACTGCGTATCCTGCCCATGGTGGAAATGGACGAAAGGGCTTCAGGCAGACTGGTCAGACTGGTGCACTGTATTCCAGGCTGACCAATATTTGTGTGTCTGTGTTCAAATCATGTCTGAAAATGTGTATTCATCCTATGGTACAGCAATGAAGGCACAAAATACGGTGACATGAATAAGGGTTATTAGCTTTTAATTCAGAGAGATATTCATCACAATTATTGTATTCTATACATTTCTAGCCTTGTTCCCTGCAATAGGTTTCAGACCGTCCCTGCGACCTTGCATTAGATAAGCAGTTTAGAAAACAGATGGATGGATGGATTAAATATGGGCAAGCTAGCATTTCATGGACGGCGCTCTCTCTTATACAAGAGAGGAGAAATTGGTTGTTTAGTACACGAGGCTACGTTTACCATGTCTAAACCCACAAATCAGATCTGAGTCACTTCTGTATGCGGTCCTAGATCGGGTACACATTCTATACGCACTCACGCAACTTGAAAGTGCCACTGCGCATGTGTGGCTCGGTGACATCAGGCAGGACTGGGAGCTTGGGGATTTCATAGCAGTGATAAAACGGCACAAGCGAGGCTGGCTTTCTTCTATCTTTTGGATCTCAACAAATAAAGCCTACTAACTGCTTGTCGTCCTCCAGAGAAAAACCCCAGGCATATTTGTTGCTAAAATTGCATGCATTATTTGAAATGAATGAGTGGTTACACAAACTTATGCCGTGTTTCAACACAGATGGCGCGAGCAAAGCTATTTCGATGTGTGCATGCACCCTGTTTCAGAGGACAGACACGCCCACTTTCGAGTCAGATACAAGTCGGTTGTAATTATGAATCAGAACCTTCATGACGTGTAAATCCAATCTGAGTTTAAAAAAATTCTGAATTGAGCAATGTGGCTTGTGATGTTAATGAAGCCTTAGTTCACCACTGCCTTATTATTATGGAACCTGATGAGGTCTTTGTCCTACAGAAGGTCGAATGCTTTGAAAATGACCTAACGTTACCTTTTTTTATTCTTTCCCAGCTCACACATCACTTCCATCAGCATTCTTCCTAGATCTGCAGAGTAAGTGCCCATACATCTTCTTTTTCCGCTGCTCGTGCAAAAGTGCTTGTTCATTTAATTCCTCAATAATGTGATGCAAAGCAAATTCAACACGATTTGCACTTTTTAACCACAAGTTTAATCCATGAATAGTCGATTTATATTCTTTGGTTTATTGTAAACCTAGTTGAGCGTACAGGAGTAGTGATGGCATAAACATTACTGCAAGGTGGATGGGGAACAAAATGAAGCTCAAAAGATTAGATTATTGACTTTAATCCAGTTAAGGCTCTGGCTTGCAGACAGGAGAGAGAACAGAAAGTCTGTCAGTATTCAGTAATGGAAACTAAACCCCCTGCACCCTCCAAACTATGCCCAATTACTGATATTTTATGGCCTGACAATTGCCTTGCTCACCATGAACAGGCAAAGTCAAAAGCACAAGCTGTGCTTCCAGTGCAGCAGAATAAAGTCTGAGACGTGAATAATTGTTAATGTGTACAGACTAGCAGGTGCTTTCCTTTCTCTTTGTCCAGAACCTTTAGTTGTTTGCTAATATAATGCTGTGTGTATAGCAACAAAACAATAGAACTTTGCACTAGCAGGAAACCTGTGGCTTAGCCAGGGACCCGTTACTGATTCCACTGAACCGCCCTGTCAATGCATTGATGTTAGCTTTTGTTCTGGTATATAACCTCATATTCAAAACCTTAAATCATATATTCAGAGTGAAACGTTGATGCATATAATTCTGCACAAACGTTTCGGGATGCATTGGCTAGAGCCCAGTTATGTAGCGATTGCGAAATTGACCTTTATGTCGTGTGGTGTCTGGCACACAGAGTGCCAATGTGACCCAGCAGCTCCAGTTGTACGAATGAGTCATGTGCATTCGGCATCCCAGTCTGACCATCACACCACAGCTGCAGTGCAAGCCATTGCCCTAAATGGCAGTGTGGCCTTCAAATACTTGGCCGTAAACTTGTCAAAGTCAAAGTACTTGTCAAAGTATACTCGCGCCCAAAATACTCCATTACCGACCTGAATAGATCGAGACGCTTAAAACACCGGGTTTATTATTCAGAACTCGGAGGAGTGCTCACAGAGCTGCTTCTTCCCAGTGAGGGAATCATCGCTAATCTTGTTAAACTCCACTTTTTAAGTTAAATGGGTCACACACCATATCAGACAGCTCAGGAACCAAGTGTACTGGCCTAAATCTAAAAATGCACTCTTCACATGTTATGACAAAAAAAATTTTCAAGGTCATTACATGAATGTTGTTATAATTATCATCGTATTCTGCTTTCAGTCATACAGGTCTACTGAAACACAGGTTTCCTAAATGGTATAGCTGCATGAGCCAGGTTTCCCATAAGGTTACTTATGTAATAAATAAATAAATAATTAAATAAACAAACAAAACCGAGTCAGCCCAAAGAAAAACTTGTATAAATATTTTAATATTAAATTTTATTGCTGTACGTTATATATTGATGTGTATATGAAATTATGATAATAATATAATGTTATTAATATTACATTAATGTAATATGCATTAGGGGTGCTCCGATCAGGATTTTTGTGGCCGATCACCGATTTCCGATCACTGTATCGGAGAAGAGGAATATCATGAATTGACAACAGTATTTATTGGCAAGCAACATGTGTAACATGTCAACTGAAAACATAGCAGCCTGTGCTTGGTTAGTAATTAGGAACAGCTTAGAGCTTGACAAATACAACATTCCTGTAGATTGTATAAAATTAAATTAAATAACAGACAAGTAGGACGGGAGTTGCCGGAAGTTCTGCAAGGTCCGCAAAAAAAATGTAAACATGTTTAATCAACCGTACTTACGGCCACCGTGCGAAACTGCATAGGTGAGATAGGGGTATTACCGACAGTTGAGTAAGTGGTGCGCGAGTTGCTGAACTCTCCCGCTCTCTTAGAGCTAGACAACTTTGAAAACTGCTCATGTTCCTTTACCTGACTAACCTTCAAATGTCTGATGAGGTTCGTGGTGTTAAAATGCTTTGGGTGCTTCCCGCCTCGTGGAATTGGCTTGTTACACAAGTTGCAGATTGCTAATGTATTGTCTTTTTCACACAACACGTAGAATTGCCAGACCGGTGAAGCCATTTTAGTAGCGCGCAAAAATTGTCCCCCGAGTTTTGCGTCATCTGATCGGCTTTTCTATATCGACCATTATAGAGACTGCCAATCAAACTTCCCAAAGCAATTATCGGCCGATTATGATCGGCGACCGATCAATCGGAGCACCCCTAATATACATACTATTTTCCTTTTCCTGAAGTGTGTGTAAATTTTTTTTTTGCTTGACTTTGTATGTCGCCACTTTAGTTCTGTGGTTTGTGGTGGTTTGTTATTTAGGTAATACAAACACGTTGTAAATTCTTGACAGTCTGTTGTGGTACAAGTTAAATAAAGCACTTTGTGATACGTTGAAATAATTACCAACACGATGGTGTGATGTTTACCTTGTACCAAAGATATGTTATAAATATTTATCATTTTTAATTAAGTAAAGAAAGGAAACACATGGTAAAATTTGTTATGGAACATGTCAAACTTGAGAAAAAAAATTAGACTTTTGTTACAACACAGGTCTGTCTGTCCCTTTTTGTTTTTATTTCTATTTAAGTAAAACAAAAAAATGCAAAGCCCTCTCATTTTTCTGAAAGCGGCTACGGTGTGTTCTGTACCTTTTATAGAAAATTAAAGCAAAACGTTCTGACCAATCACAATCAAGCATATAGCAGCACTGTAGTATAAATTCAAATCAAGTGAAAGAATATATATTTGTGTTTGTGCAGTATCCTCCAGAGAACTATCCGAGCTGCCGTGGAACAGCACTTTCTGGATCTGCAGAGCTCCATAGACCAAGACCTAAGCAACTATGAGAGCCAAGGCTCGTCCAGCCAAGCCGGCCTGGGGTTAGTGCATACATCCAGACACAGTAGTAGGAAACACAGTAGTAGAAGTACACGCTTCTTCTATGTGTATATGAGTGTATTTGGTGCGCTGCAGGGAGGAAGCTGTGCTCACCTCAGGTATATATATGGTGTATGTTTGGTTCTAACATGTTGACCTCCACAGGGAGAGCACAAGTGAGAAGACTGCAGGTGCAGAAGAGCATGGAGGAGAAGAGAAGACCTACACCGGGTCACCCGCTCCTGCCGACCCCGACTCCGAGTGTGCAGAAGATGAAAAGGTTTGTCAGCATTGTTTTGTGTCTGTCTTCCTATAAAGCACAGACCTTTATCACAGCAGCTCAATACACAGGCACTCACATCTGTGTAAGTGGGGCTCCAGATATGAAATCACTGTGGCCTGGATCTCACCAGTACAAGGTGTACTTTCTGGTTCAAAGTTTTTGACTTGTTTCAGTATTCATGCTGACCTTTTTATTTATAATATTATGATAAAATGACTATTTATTTATATTGAATTTTTTATTTTATTATTATTTTTTTTTCCAAATACGTAATTTATGTACTGTTCCCACCAAGACACAATTAGCAACCCTGCTAATTTCTCTTTTTATTTATATCAGATCAGTGGCCGGACTCTAGCTACTCACACACATGTACACTGATGCCTACACAAATGCCTCCAAGTGTATTTCCTATCACTAGTTAACCTTCAGAGATTTCAGGACTGTTTTCAGATTTGCTCTCTCACCTCATGTTTAAAAAGCAACACCTTGCTTGAATCTCTGTGTCCAGTTTGTATACAACCTCATAAAGTCAACCACGCATTTCAGGCACTGCTCTAGCATGCAGAAATATTACTCATTAATGTTTTATGCTTATACATATCTATTGTTCCCCAGGAATTTCCAGGCTCCCAGCCTGGTGACCTTGTGCCAGAGGAAAATCTGAGAATGGACCTTGACACGGAGGCTCTTGTAGATGCTGAGAACAATATTAACACAACTCCAAGGTTAGTTTGAAAGTTTTAAGAGATAAAACACGATATTAGAAAGATTGGGATTAGATTTTCTGACTTGATAAGTCTGGTGTAACTTTTAAATCTTATTTTTAAAATTGACTTTTTTTAATGTTTTTACTTTTGAAAGAAAATATGTAGTGCTGGAATATTTGATGATGAACTATACAATATTAAATAGGATTTTATATTGCCATGTTTACTTCATAATGAAATATATTATTAGTTAACTTTAGCTTGCACAAATACTGCTGTGCACAGAGATAAGTGTCCTAGAACCCACATTATGGGGTTTATAGAACAGGCGCAAGGACTTTAGTATTAAAGACTACCTGAAGTACCTGTCGTTGATAAAAATAGGTTAAAGCTAGAAAGGTCTATGACGTAATTGGGCGCACCCGGGAATACAAAAGGCGTAGGGGGCGTATCACCACCTAGCGTAGTGGAAACATATTTCAGTCACTAAATGGATTTCCCTGCCGTATAACGTATAATGGGACAAAGTCAGTAGTCCATTTCAGACGCTTTGCAGTCTTATCCAGGGTTTCAGTAGCCCAGAGCTCGGCCTGACCTACCTGTTTTTGCTATAGACGACACTGCTTACTGTTACCTTCAGCGAGGGAACGCCTGTGACACGCCTGTGATGTGGCGCTGTGCACACACAAACTAGCCACACAGAATTTCTGTTTCATATCTAGATTCAACTGTTTCCAACCAAGTTTTTTTCTTCATACAGGTTAGAAATGTACCCCGAGTATGAGCACATGGAGCAGACTGACGTTGCCACCTGTGTGAGTACACCGCCAAAGCTCAGACTAACACCACTGAATGTTGAATATTCAATTATTAACACACACAATCAAACAAATGCAATGATTTAGAAGAAAAGATTTATAATAAGCAAATCACTAAATAAATGCATCACTAAAAGGATGATAATGATTTAATGACAAATGGTTAACAGCTAAACACATGGCTTCATTTGACATGACATAAAACAAATCACTTCATCAAATATTTAACAAATTTTGTATCAGCTTTCCAGGCATTAATTGTTCAAGATGTAGCCTTGTGAAATGTTGTCTGTCTGTTTTTTCCCCCCTGTTGTTCAGGAGTCTCCTGCAGAGGTGTGTGATCTGAATGCCAACACAGAAAGCAGCGAGCAGCCCTACCTGACAGCACATCAACTTCAGTCCCACTCCGTCATCCATGACGGAGACCGAGAAGGTAAATCAACATTTGTGTTGTTCCCGAGTACTTTGTATTAGTACTATGTCCTGCTTTGCATCAGCTGATAATTTAAACTGATGAAAATTCTAGAATGGAAAACAGGGTTTGATTTAAAATTCTGCGCTTTCATAAATGCATGCCCCATGCAGAGAGAGATAAAGATGTCTTGATTCTATTTGCACATGACAATGCAATAATATCAGCATGGCCTGTTTCTACACGTCTGACAGATGACTCTGTGTCCTTAATAAATGAAGAATAACTAGTAGTTAGGTTTTAATAGATCAAATGTTAATGAAAGCGTAATAGGAAAAACCCTCAGGATCACTTATTAACTACCCTTACAATGGTGCTGCTGTCGTACAGTTTTTTTCTCCTTTCTTTCTTCCAGTATTAGTCTCGCTCAGGGACGTAACTCATTTTCACTTCAGCCATAACTCTATGTCATTGTATGATACTGTGGTGATAGATAACATAAATAGATAAATTTACAAAACATAAAGCTCACCACCATCTTCTTTGCTATCTGTCTCTCTCTTATTTTCTCTCTCTCGCTCGCTCTCTCTCTCTCTCTCTCTCTGTCTGTCTCTGTCTGTCTGTTCTGTTCTTCACTCATGTCTGGTCAGCCTCATGCCCCTACACTTCCCCCCTCATAGACTTCACATGTATGCACCTGCAGACAGAAGGGCAGGGTAAGTAGTAGCTTGATAGCCAATGTTTTCTTCTACTTATATATATAATGAGCATCCTTGCTAATCACCCCTTCGAGATCTCGATTAACCCGTGTCCCTCCACTCCCTTTACACCCAATTAGTATGGCTGTCTCCTGCCGGTCTTATTCTAGCCTCCGCAAACGCCACCGCTTTTCTCCCCTAAAGAATCACCTGCTTCGGACGTGGAAAGTGTTGAGTTGATCGGCTAAGTTTCCATAGCAGTGGGCTGTGCTCCAGTACATTCTCTTTATTCACAAACACTCAGGGCCTCTTTGGCTCTAGGGGATGGAATCTGGCTCTAGAGCCTGCAGGTCAGCCTGATTGTGTTAGCATGCTTCGCTGCACTCGGTGCTGCACAGCAGTAGTGAAGTTCTGTTTTGCAGCTGATTTAGTTGCATTAAGCTTTCTCATATTTTTTCTTTTTGTTGACGGGTCCTTGGATGTATTTAAGGGCATTTTCAAACTTTTTCATGTCCCCTCCTCATGAGACCTGAGATGCGGAAACTGAGGTGCGAAAGTGAAGTGTAAAAGCTGTTTTTATTTTTGGGCTTTTAAAAAACGATAGGCTAGGATAATGAACTTGTGTGTGTGGTCTGCGTCATGTGTGAAGGTGATCCACGACGAGATTGAATAACGTGAAAGTCGTGTTACTTCCACTCGTCATCTTACTTCATGATTTTAAATTTAAAATCATGGCAAGAAAACAGCAGTTTTAAAAGTTTTAAAGCATTTCCTCCCAGCTAAAGGAATCCTGCAGCTGGATATATGGAGCATTTAAAACCTAAATGACTCATAGGATTGCTCAGTTAGTTTTGTATGCAAGCGCACAGCTCTGTGTGAAAGTGTTTACCATAACTCTTGACAAATAATGAACAAAATACAGTTCTGTGCTGTAAAAATAATAATAAAGGCCTGTACCCATCATCTCTCATGTTATACAGGTCGATACACAATTTGAAAAGCGTTTTCTATGCGTGTGAAAACAAACCTGCGGTAATGACACTCCCTCCCCAAACGAGCCCACCGTCAATACTTGGCCAAGTGTGAAAATGCCCTGATTGTGTGTATAAAAAAACCTCCTGTTCTTGACTCTTCCTTTCACGTCTTTGGGCATCCAGTGTGCAGTGCAATCAGTGGGTGATTTGTTTTCCAGCTTATTCCTCTTTTCTTAGCTGTGATGGTCCCACACCTTACTAAATGCTACACGATGGCCCTGCAGAAAATCCCTGAAACCTCACCTGACCCAGGATTCTGGGTGTTTAATACTTAATCCCAAACTGTGTCTCATGTGATTATTTTCAGATTGCTGTTAGATTTGTAAGTGACCCTGAACCTGTTTATGTGTGTGTTATAGATCCTGTTCCAGTGTTCCTGTCATGGCAGGAGGAGAGTGAGTCTGGAGAGGCACAGCTGTCACCACTGGCAGGCCGCTTGTTGCCCCTGCCTCTAGGGGAAGACGCGCAGCCATTACTGGCTCGTCACTTCCTGGATTTCAGTCACAGTCAGCGCTTCCTGCAGCAGGATTCCGATGCCACGTCTTCAAATAAAACACTGTCCTGTGGAAGGTAAAGAGATCCACGGACGGCCCTGACTATCCTGATAATACGACATGAGTTTTAGAGGTGTAGCTCACCTGTCTTTTCTGGCGTTTTTTTCCTAGGCCTCGCCGGGCATCCTTCAGCTGCAAAGAGAGTGTAAAGGGAGACACTGTCTGTCAGCAGCTCACCAAGAAGCTCCAAACCCTGAAGAAAAAGATCAAGCAGTTCGAGGAGCAGTTTGAAAAAGACAAGAACTACATGGTTGGCACTGCTACCTCAGATATTTCAACTATATAGGCCTGTCTATGCATTTGAGGTTACCATGGAGACATCATTTTGACAAGTCTTCCTGGATTAGTAAAATAATGGAAAATGTGTTCACTTTTTTCTTCTGTCTTTAAAATGTGAGCATAAACATCGCAACTAAGCTGAGTTAAACTAAACTAAGTTGTGCATTAAAGTGGAACTGAGACACTTTAATGTGTCTTTCAATGGTAATACAATCATTTTAACCTAAAACAAAACAAACAAAAAAAAGAAAATTGATATATTTTGCTCCTGGACATTCATTACCAAACATGAGCAAGAAGCATCACAGTTGTTTCACAGAATAGACACAGTACATAATACTCTATTAAAATCTATTTATATGTCTTATATTTGCAGCCATCTCACGCTGACAAAGCAGCCAATCCCAAAGTCCTAAAGTGGATGACTGACCTCACCAAAATCCGTAAACAGCTTAAAGGTAAGCCCTAAGTGAGTGATCAGCGGGGGTGCCTGGCTGTTGTGTAGGTCCTCAGTGATAAACATTAGCTTAGTATTGGACAGTGTGACCCTCAGAGGTCTCCCCATCACTGCTCCATGTCACACGGTACCCCCACCCACTCTCACGTGTTGGTCGATTCCGATTGGCCGCTACCCTTTTCATTCTCCATTACCATGTGACGCCCCCTCAGAGGTGCACTGTCGAATAAGTTTTTCTTTCTCTTTAACTAAACTTCCCCGGATGACCTGATCAGCAGGACGACAGAACCTCTTACCCAAAGCTACCCTGAGGCACCAGGCAGTGCTTCACTTGCACAGACGCCACTCCTCCGCTCTGAACACACCCTATTTTACACAGTCACGCCCCCTCACTGTCTCTAGACAGACACCCCACTTCTGTAAGTACTCTCAAGCAGCAGTAAGTAGACATTAGAGCTATTTTGTGGTCCTCTTTCCTGTCCTCTTTCCTTGGTTTTGTTTGACTGCGGCCTTGTAGAACCATTCCCTCACGGGTGGACTCTCAGCCACATGTCGGGGGTTTTTAGTCCGGGCAAAGAATTCTTTTTCGCTTTGTTTTTCGTGTTATTGTTGTGTTGTTTTAAAGGGAGGGGGTGATGTGTTGTCTCTGCACCTCAGTGATATATTCAGTAAGCAGCCTGATTCCCCCTGTGCTGATCTTTAGACTGTATATCTCTAAAGATTATGGCAGGTTTAACTTGTCCCTTATTGTGTAGGCATTCTGAAAAGTTTTCTTTATATAATAATTGCCACTTTTTTTAATAATCATTTTGATAATATGTGTTTACATTTTGTTTATTTAGTTTTGCTTATATAATCTTTTTTTCCCCCAGTTAGTTGATAATCCAAGACATGTTTGTGTTTAATTTTGCTTCTTTACTGTTGCAGTTTTAAAGTAGAGCTATAATGTGAGACAAACTCAAGATTTTTCTTGATAAAACATATCATCCAACCATTCAATATTCAAGTATATTATCCCTGCGAAAAAAAGAAGCAAACCTTAAACATCAATTCTTTTGATATTAAGTATTAAGTATTGTTTACTCTTTTTGTTAGCCTACACTTTTTAGAATATTAGAACTAAAATCTCTCTTTCTCTTTCATTTTGTTTGTGTGTGTGTTTACGCAGATGCCAAACACAAGGCAGAGAGCGAGCTGACCCCACAGACACGCCCACGCAGCAACACGCTGCCTAAGAGCTTCGGCTCTACTTTGGATCACTCGACTCCTGAGAGCCTCACCGAGAGAGAGGGTGAGGGACGGGGCTGCCGGCCCACTTGTGAGGAGACGCTCCAGCTCATTGAGCAACATCTGAGAACTAAGAGAGAGGAGGACGGCTGGCCCGAGGACATCAGAGTCAGTACAGCTGTATCGATTTCTCTCATACGCTCGGTTTCTTGTAATTGCTTCAAATTCTCTGTCCTCTATAACTTTTAACTGTACTGTAGCCAGTATGATTAAAAGCTTATAAAAGCTATAAAATTAGCGTATTTTATCATGATCTCATTTGCAAAATGCTATAATGATCCTCTCTTAGACTTCAACACCAGCCTTTTCTCATTTGTATTCTTCATGCTACAGTACCTTGAACAGAGAGCCATCATAGTCTTTTAGAAAGTTTGGGTACAAAATTGATATTAAACATTTAAGGAACTTGTCACCGATGTAAGCAGGATGAAGAAAATATATTGCAAAAAGTTAATGTGTATTTGTTTAATGTTCCTCTGGACAGAAAATGTCAAAAGAGCAGCTGGCTTGTGAGAAGACCGTGCTACAGAAGAACTTGCTGTATTATGAGGGACTGCACGGTCGTCCTGTAAGTCTCAGTACTTATTACTCACACTTATTCTCTCACACACACAGAAACAGGTTCTAGTGCCTAATGTATTTACTGTAAATGTTCATAACATAAAGTGGTAGAAACAAATATATGTAGAGCTTTGTGTACCCAGTAGAGCATTGTTTAGTGTCTGTAGCAACATTTACCTTGGCATAATTCAGTGTCGATATTTTTATTATATTTTATGATGCCTATGATCATATCCATAAGGTTTAGAATACCAGTATATATGTGTATGAAATTCAGCTAGTATTCAAAGAACATGTGCTCTCCAGCTCACTGTTGGTTTTATGTCTATATTTCAGGTCACGCGTGAAGAACGCTTGATTGTCAAACCATTGTATGATCGGTACCGGCTGGTGAAACAGATGCTCACCCGTGTCAGCATCACCCCAATTATTGTAAGGCCGGCCTCTTTTAATAGACGTACTAACATGTTCAATATCACTAGAATTTCTGTGTGTAGTGTGATGGTATATGTAGATGTTTTGTTTGTGTGTGTGAGTTCAGGAAGTGTGACAAGCAGTGGCGGCTGGTGCAAAAAAAATTTGGGGCGGGGGGGGGCGAACAAAATAAAAATTAAACTTTTAATACTCGCCGGTAAATAGGCATTTATCAGGTGATTATGCGGTGATCATTACTGCTAGCATAAAATAAAGGCATGACTCAACTCGCATCCAGTCAGCAACTCCGCTTGCCATAAGAAGTGCTGGACATGACTCGTTGAGAACGGTCCAATCACATGAGCCCAAATATTTAAAAACAATATGATTCGCTAAGAACAAAAGTGGGAGGGTTCAGGGCGCACACTGCTGCGCCTGAAGGATGATTTGAAAAGATCCAATCAGAGCTCAGCCTCAGATCACATGCTTTTTAAAGATTTACGTGTCTACATAGACACTCGTTTGTCCGGCGCCCCGCGTACACGAACACAAATGAACGTAATACAGTTTACGTAATAGTTTTTTTAATTGCAAATAAATTATAATAAGAAATACAGCGGAATATTGTGACTAAATGACTTTATTTCATTATTAAGATTAGTAATTATTATGTTAAAGTAGCATTCTTCTCTGCCTAACTTTAAGGGGGGCGGCACCCCTGCGTCTCGTATTGACCGGCTGCTACTCGTGACACGGTTACCAGAAGAATTAATATTCTCCTGCACGTTCATTAAAACCTAACAGATGTTTTACTTACAGTACTTTGAAAAAGTCTACATAAAAGAAATGTCTATAAAGAGCACCAAATAGTAAAAAAAAAATTTAATAAAGACTATTTATATAAAGACTATTCGGATATTTGGTGTGAAAACTCTTTGCTTGTAAAATCAGTAGTGCTGAGCACTTTTATAAGTAAAACAACTGTTAGGTTTTTTTCTGAGCCTGCTGGAGGACATGCCAGAGTAATATAAAATAAAAGTTTTCTGGAAACTTTTACACATTTTCATGCAAATTACAGCAGCCTACATGAGTTTTTTTTTTTTGTTGCCATCTGAAAACTAGTCTGTCATGTAATATGTTCTTTACAGGCATGCAAATATTCTTCTGTAATGTTAATTATAAGTTCTGTTTGAAAGTAGTGACTGATTTTGTACATAATAATGCAGACATGATAACCATATACAGTATAAAAAAATTTGCCTTAAAGATAATATTATGACTAATACTTTTGTACAGTACTTTTTGTGTGTGTGTGTGTGTGTGTGTGTGTGTGTGTGTGTGTGTGTGTGTGTGTGTGTGTCAGTGCACGCGTGTGTGTATATCCAGAGAGTCAGCCAAGAAAATTTATAACAAAAAGAAAAAAGGGAAAAAAATTCATATTTTAATACGAAATGTTTGCTTCAAGTTATATATTCATATATTAACATAATATTAATGTAATATATATTATACTATTTTTCTTTTCCTGAAGTGTGTGTAAAATGTTTTAGCCAACTCTGTGTGCGTGTATGTGCGTTTATATATACTGTATGTATGTGTATGTGTGTATACTGTCTGAACACCACACCTTAAGAACCCGCAAGAAATAATTTTCCTCATACGAGGATCGATCGAATCGATCCCCAGCTAAATTGTGCACATGTCCGAGAGCCGTTCAAAACTTGTTTGCCTCAGTGGCAAGCTGAGCGAACAAAGTTTTAATAATTTTTGTAGGTTTTTTGCCATTTTGGCCAAGATTTTGTGAAAACATAACACCATGGATGCCAAGAATGTTATCAAGGAGTGCAGCAAAAAGAAAAGGGAGCCACGTGCATTTTTGTTTTTAAAGCGGAGGAATCATTAATGAAGGTCAAATGTCTGATGTTTAATGTCTATTTCATATTTTAGTGAATTAACAGTGTTTACATGCAAAAATGATAGTGTTGGAAACTGGTAATATCGGTAATATTTTTGGGTGGCTGGAACGGATTATCTGTGTTTACAAAATGTGGGGAAATTTTCGCCTTAAAAACTCGCATCTGGAACGAATTAAATTCTTATGCCGTTGTACCACTGTGTATATGTGTGTTTTATAAATATAAAATTGAGAGAGAGCCATAAAAATAGTTGATGACTCACTGAGAAAGTAGGTGAAAGTTCAAATGATTTTCCAAAAATAGAAATTAATGTCCATGCCAGTTTTAGTTTTAGTTTTAGTACAGTAGACACGTGATTTTAAAATTCAAGTGTCACGGCCACAAACACCCACCCCTCCTTTTTTTTTTATATTTCAGGCCTCGCCCTCCAGCAAGAGACGCAATCAGACCCTGCAGCCCATCATCGAGGGCGAGACTGCACACTTCTGCGATGAGATCAAAGAGGAAGAGGAGGAGGAGGAAGAGCAGGAAAGTGGAGGAATGCAGAGTGAGGAGTCGGAGGTCATCATCACTTTGGACCCGGCAGCCCAACCCAGCTCCCAGCAGCCTCTCCCCGACAGCATCCTCAGGCCCAAGTTAGGCGAAAGCTCTGGCAAGTTGACCCTTGACTTGCGCCTGTCCAGCTCTAACGCTTCGTCCATGTAAGTGTGACCACCTGCACTGACCTGCCTTCTACTAAATAACAACAACAACAACAACAGAGTCACCACTCCACATCTAAACTCCACCATTCAGATCTTTACCACTATTGTTGATGCAGTGCAACCTGCGAGTTGTAGTTTTTAAGCTGCTTAGTTTCAGCTCGAGTGCACGTTTGCGTACACACGTACGTCATGCTGTAATTCTTGGGTATGAGGTGACCAACTCACACAGCTTATTCAAATCGCCTGTAGTGGCTGAGAGTCACTGATCTCAAAGCCTCAAAGTGGATAAGGCAGCAATACTTTTAGGTGAAAATGAGCAGCATGTTATGCGCTGTTGCTCATGTTTAGTGCATTATTATTATTCTTTAAAATTTAAACATCTTTAACACTCTTATTTATTGTATAGAAAGATTTACTCCAGTGTGAACTGCTACTCTACTACATATTGTGTAAATCACATTTAGGAAGCAGATCTAATTTGAAATGTAAAAGTAAAGTCACAAGCATTTTTTTTCTGATCCACGTTCCCACACAAAGCATGATTCAGCCAAAATGTTGAGGATGTTTATCATGTGCTGATGAAAAGCAAATCATTTATATTCAATAATAATAGAAATACACAGGGCTCACAGAGTGGTTCAGTACTGTTACCTTGCACCTCGTTGGGGGTCTGAATCTCATCTTTGGAGTTTTTATTTTCTCCCCATGCTTTGACAAGTTCCTCG
This sequence comes from Clarias macrocephalus, assembly GCA_011419295.1. Taxonomy (NCBI): domain Eukaryota; kingdom Metazoa; phylum Chordata; class Actinopteri; order Siluriformes; family Clariidae; genus Clarias; species Clarias macrocephalus. Next base: position 18,797 of record JAAGKR010000868.1, on the reverse strand, counting down.
CACAGGTTTCACACACAGGCACTAGTTGTAAGTTGATTGGGATTTCCATATTGACCCTAGTGTTTCAATGAGTGTATGTGCTTGTACCCCAGGATGTACCCTTCTTAGACCCTAAGGAATGGCTGGGATTGGCTCCAGGCCCCTTGCGACTCTACACAGTATAAACAGTATAGATAATAGCCGGATGGATGGTTTCAATTGATATTAAAATGAATCATAAATGATTTATAAAAATACCACATGTGACCGGTGTACTTTTAAGCCCCATCACACAAGCAGGAGTGCTGTTGTAATATCAACACAGCTGTGATTCGGTTGTAGACCTGAGGTCATGTGATGCACTGCAATGTGATACACCAATGTAATACTATAATCTGATCTCACTTTTTTTCCCAAAACAAAAAAATAACTGAAATTTCACGGTCAATAAATATATTTATGAAAGAAAGGGTTAGAGTACTTGGTAGATCTATGCCTGTCGTGAGTGTGATAACACTGTCAGTGTAACAGACTTTTGTTTAGTGAACATAAATAATGCAAACATATCAACCTTGGAACATCCACTTCACAACAGCCACAATCAGATTAGTGGACCAGACCTAACTTGCTGTGTAATGAGCACTACACCTCCTCATCCTCCTCCTCCTGCTTCCCACAGGCCTGAGCTCCTGGAGCAGTTGTGGAAAGCCAGAGCAGAGAAGAAGAAGCTGAGGAAGACCATCCGTGAGTTTGAGGAGGAGTTCTACAAACAGAATGGAAGGTGAGATAGAAGTTTCTCCATACAGGAACTTGCATACAAACACACACACATGCAAACACACTTTAATTCTCATGAATGTAATGATAAAACAAACACTATTAAATCTAAGCTCAGGATAATAAAAATGGCGTTTTCACATTTGGGCTCCATCGTTTCTGAGAACAGACGAAAAGTCTGATTCGTTTTGATTAGTGAGAATACGATCAGTATTCTCCGCTTGAAGAGGTGGACACGGATCAAATCGGACAGGGAAGCAGTCACACCCGAGAATGGAAGTAGATCGCCGTTTAAACACGACATCATCAGTGTCGTCCTTCTCCTCGAAAATCTGTGTGCTTGTAAACTGTGACCGTCTCATCTATTAACCTACACAGCCATAGCTGAAACAGTAGGAAGACATGCAAGAGCATCGCTTTGGGCATTTTTCCATAAATATCAATAAAATATATATATATATATATATATATATATATATATATATATATATAGATTGAAATTGAAATTTGATTTCTTTATTTCACGCAGAACATTTCAGAATGGAATATAAAATTGTTGCGCTGTTGAATAAGTTGAGGTTTTGAGTTTAAAACAAGTCTAAAACAAACAAACGCACAAAATAAAAAAAAATTGTACATGTCATTACTTTTCTTTTTAATAACCAGGACGTGAAAACAAAACATATTATTTAGAAAAAAGACAAATATATACATTTATATATACCGTGCGGTGTTTTCCTTCAATAGCCTGACATGTATTTAAAAAAAATAATGAAAAAAAAAATAAACTATTTAATGTTGCCTCAGTTAATAAACATAATTATCCAAGTGGTAATTACATACTACATTTCTACTCGATTTTTGTTTGTTTGTGTTTTAATGTTTTTGATGTTTGTTTGTTTCTTAAAGTCGGGAGTTTTTATTTAGTCTTTATTGTTTTTGTACAACAATAATAAAAAGCGGGTTTGATTTAACGGAGAGTCTTTTCTCGGTATGAATGCAGATTTCACGCCAAGTTGTTTTTGCTTCAGTGTTAGAAATTAAAAATGTACCTAATTTAAAAACTACTTTAAAGAAAAATGTAGGCCGGTTTTTTTTTTTTTTTTTTTTTGGCGTTGCAAAGGTTTATACGATTTATAACATGATCACATGCTCTAGAGGATAAAAATGCACAGTATAAAAAAAAATCCATAAAACAGGAACTGTGTGTTGAACAGAAGCAATAAAATGCACTCACAGTAATTAGGAATCATTAATAGACTGCTGTAAAGCAATTCAACTCGAGCATTTAAAAAAAAGCTGTTTATTATTATTATTATTATTATTATTATTATTATTATTATTATTTATTTACAGGTCACCCAAAATAAAATGAAATCATGGAATTTATTTACTTGCATTTTTGTGTGTATCCAAGCAAACCAATGCTAATATTTATTTTAAATGATATGATTTGTTTCTATAATATCAAATAATTAAAATGTAAAAAAAAAAAAAAATCTGATGCGTTTTTGCATCTTCCTCGAAAGTATGAAGCAGCAGCACCAAAATCTACCCAAGTTTCCTCAGAGAGAGAGAGAGAGAGAGAGAGACAATGTTAAAGCTAAACGGATTAATTAGTTTCCCACATGAGCCTGGAGTTCCGCAGGAGTTGAGCTTTGGCTCGGCCGACGGCTAACGCCGGCTGTGCAACCAACGCGCGCGCTTCTCCGACCCGCTCACTGTGCGAGCGCTCATGAATATTAATGAGCTTGAAAGTGATGGCTGCCCTGTGTGCCACCGTCCTCCACACTCTGCAACACATTATTATTATTATTACTATTGTTATCATTATTTATTGATATTTATTTATTTATTTATTTGCTCAGATTTCCCTGAAACGCTTTTATTTCTCTCTCCACTTGTCCACACATCTGTAGGGGATTTAAGTGCTCAGTTCTATAGAACTTTTAGCTTGTTTGCCAAGTAAATTCATAAGAGCTGGTTTTATGAACAAACAGGCGAAGAAGAAAAAAAAAAAAAAGAATAGCTCTGAGCTCTGGGCTTCTCTGTGTGTGTGTGTGTGTGTGTGTGTGTGTGTGTGTGTGTGTGCTTTTGCAGCCCCTCAGTTTAAAATGATGGACTACTCATATGATGAAGACTTGGATGAGATGTGTCCCGTGTGCGGAGACAAGGTGTCCGGATATCACTATGGCCTGCTCACCTGTGAGAGCTGCAAGGTAGGCCGGGATGCTGCACTTCTATATCTATAGAGTGTGTATATATATATATATATATATATATATATATATATATATATATATATATTGTGTGTGTGTGTGTGTGATAATCATTGAATTGAATTATCACCTATTGTGTTGGATTAACACTTCTTGCACTGCTCTAGTGCACAAAATGAACACCTGGAGCACTAGATCATTAAACGATCACCCACCGTGCTGCTTTTTACTTCTGTGTTCAGTGTCATTTCATATAAACCCGAGTTCTTTCCATTAATCTCATCCCTGAGATTTTTCTCCGCACTGCAGTCGCACATTGCTCGGTATCAAAGTCCACTTTGTTATTATCTACCACGCTATTGCATCATCAAGCTCTCCAGCATGCTTCATTTATGGAAATTATGCTTCTTAGAGTAACACTAAACCGTTTCTAAGTAAACCGCACATTTAGATTTTTTTTTTCTTGCAAAGTATTAGAAATGTCTGTTCCTTGTTTTTCTCCTCTTCCATCCTGACGAGAGCCATCAGAATCTCTCATTTGAAAAATACAAGCATTTTTAAAAAATCCAGATTACCCCTAACAGAGCGTCTTTATTTACAGCTTGCATGACTCTTTTTCTTTGACACGAGTCTGATTTTTATTTATTTTTATTTTTTTTTTCTGTTCCTTCGCCAAAACCATTAGAATCACACCACACTTTTATTTCTGGTATCCTGCATATAAACATCTACAGTAACCTAATACATAAGGCAGGCTGAATTAATGTCCACTTTGTTGTTTTGTTTTTAGGACCCCTGTTTTGCTAACACATTTTTTAACGTAGGTGTAGTTTCCTCCTCAGATCATAAATAATCAATCATTTACCCCAGTCTGGCTCATAAATGTGCCCGAGTAGAAATAAATAGCAGTGCACAGTGATTACAGAGGCCATGGCCGAGTTCTTTGCTCCAGCGTTTTCAGTACACTTACATGTTCCAGTTTTTTTATTTATTTATTTTTAAAAAAATTTATTATATATTTTTTTTACAAACTATGGTGCAAAAAAGTGCGAGCAGTTTGAGAAGTGAAAGAAGAGCCACTGGCTTTAGTTGTGGAGCAGAGCTTATTTTTAGCTAGGTTTGAAATATTGTAGTGTGTGTGTGTGTGTGTGTGTGTGTGTGTGTAAGTTGAATAAGTTCATGCTTTTTCCTGGTGTGTGTCTGTTTTTTTTATTATTATTATTATTATTATAATTCACTCTGAAAATGATTTCCAACCTGTTTAAGTCAGCTGCTGTAAATTATACTTCAAATTTATTGGGTTCATTTCATAAATAGTGAACATTTTGGACATTTCAGAGAAGTGCTTAAAGGGCCGGTTCAATTGAAATGTCTTGCAGCAGGACAATTGTACATTTTCATGTTTTAAAAATATATATTAGCTCTAATCATAAATATATATATATATAAGAAAAATATCAATGTGTTGATGTTGAAGGAGATTTTCAAACTTTTGAATTTCAAAAAACAAGAATTTTTTTATTTAGGCCAACTGAAAGCTAGACTTGGAAATATCTTCAAAATATGGAAAGTATAAACATGTCTGAGTGTGTAATTCTGAGCTTAAATGTCATTTTATGAATCAGTTTTATTGTCGCTCATGCTGCTTTATTACAACATTATTCGGTTTCCGTCAGGTGTTATTCGGCGCATTGCTCACATTTTGATTTCTGACCTTTGACTTTGTTTCTGTTTATTTATGCCCGTGTGAGTTCACATGTCAGGGTGTGTGTGAGCGTCTGAGAACACATGTATGGATCTGTGTTTACACGAGGAAGCCCTGGATGCTGATCATTCGTCGGGCCCTCGCCCTCTTTTCATGTTTCAGCTTGTGTGGCCTTGACACCCCCCCCCCCCCCCCTACACACACACACACACACACACACACACACACACTCATTTTCATTTACGGAGGAGTGTGTGTCTGTGTGTCTGTGTGTGTGTGTGTGTGTGTGTGTGTGTGTGTGTGTGTGTGTGTGTGTGTGTGTGTGTGTGTGCGCCATTTGTCTTTGGCCGAACAGCACATTAACAAATTCAGAGGGGTCAGATTTTTGACATCTTCATTCATCCTGCTCGGCAGGGCTTCTTCAAGCGCACTGTGCAGAACAACAAGCGCTACACGTGTATCGAGAACCAGAGCTGTCAGATCGACAAGACGCAGCGGAAACGCTGCCCGTACTGCCGCTTCCAGAAGTGCCTGAACGTCGGCATGAAGCTGGAAGGTAAGAACAAAATACTAATCTCATCCTCAGATTGCTTTTCTTGGGATATTTGTCCTGGAATCTGGACACGGCAGGGACCGTGTGACAAATGCATGTGTGTGATGTGTAATGTGTAAAGATGTGTAGTTTTAGATCTTTAATGACAGGGAAGAGTTTTGAAGCGGAATGATATTTGAGTCCTGAGGCTGATCCGAGCCAAAGCCGGGGGAATAACTCCCAGGCCACGTTTTATGTTCAGAAACAAAACGTTTTTTAAACACAATGTAGAAAATCGTAAATATTTTGGTAGTTCCTCTAGTGTGAAAATTCTCCACCTATTTTTTTTTTTAATATTTAATTTACACATTTTTACACTAAGCATAGACAAAAAAAAATTTTTTTTACGATAAAATGTTTCTAGTGGTCTTGTTATAAAAAAAAAATTTGCTCAATTATGTTCATTTCATAATTTCAACATATTAAATGTTAGATGTTAAAGTTTCCTTGTTAGTTTACCTGCAGACGTTTGTGGTTTTTTTTTTATTTATTTTTTTAAGACATTATAAAAATCTTCCTTTTTATCTCAAGTTTAAACCTCTTCACCCACACGGTTGATTCCAAGCACGATTCAAAGTCCTGACGTGCGCCTGCTCTGTCCCGTTATCGTTATTTCGCTACGTGACGTCAAGTTTCGCTGTACGAAGACGCCGTTCTTCGTACGTTTGGTGCACGATTTCCTGCGATCAGACTCGTTTTCGGACGTGTTCACCGGTCTGGTGTGTGATTTGTGTGGTGTGCGTCGCCTCGGAGAAAGTTAAGCAAGTTGAGAAAAAAAAAGAAAAGAAAAAAAAAAATCCTAAACTAAGTGTTTATTCATTCAGTTGGCAAAGCGATGCTGCGCACCACCGAGCATAAAATGATTTCAGTTTCATCAACGTGCGTTATCCATATTAAGCACCGCCATGAATCAAACACGGGAGGGTGGATGCTCGGTTCAGAACGAGGCCCTGGAGTGAGAAAAAAAAAAAAAAAAAAAAAAAAAAAAAGCTCTCTCACACACACACACACACACACACACACATACACACACACCCCTCTCAGAGCTGCTGTGCCATTACATATGCATTGGTATCATAGCTGTTCATGTATGTGCATGGAGTCGAGGGCGCGGTGTCGGACTGGACATGACGAACAGCGTGTCAGGATCCGGCCCGGAGAGGCGTCCGTACACACGCCGTGATGAGACAACGAGGCCCGCGTTTAGCGTTCCTGTATATTAAACGCGTATAAATCAGACGACACACATGCGCGCACACACACAACACTAATCTGCCTGCACACACTCCCACACACACACACACACACACACACGACGTCCGCTCACAGGGGCGAGTTTACACGGATTTATACATATTACACACTGTAGATTAAACGCTGATGCAGAAAGCCACACAAGAGCCGACCTTTCCCACCCGCGCGTCTCCGGGAGAGCGCGGCCGCGGCTACGACATGCATGTAAATCACCGCGTTTAATTAGCCAGCCGGGTTTTCAGGGCACAAAAGCTACAATCGTGCAATTGTGATTTCCCGGAAGATCCGAGTATCAGTTTCCAGCTCATTAGTCTCTCTGTAACGCAGAGTCATTAATACTTAAAGTATTTATTTCCGAATCCAAGTCGTATTAAAGCTTTATAATTATATATATTTATTAAAAATGCTATGGATGGAGCCGTAGGTGCATCATAGGGACTGGTACAGGCTCGCCGAGATCAGACACATGAGCTAACACACACACACACACACACACACACACACACACACACACACACACACACACACTGCTTTGACGAGGCCCATTAAAATCAGCTGGCAGCTGGTTTTTCATATTAATTATTTGATTAATTTCAGCTTCTGCTGCGCCGTGTGTTCTGCAGTTATTAGAGGGCTGTTCTGACAAGTGAGCGCACACTGGTTAGGTCTTGGTGTGTGTGTGTGTGTGTGTGTGTGTGTGTGTGTGTGTGTGTGTGTGTGTGTGAGTGTGAGTGTGAGTGTTCCCTATTCATGTGTATCTGAGTGTAAAAGTGATTCCAGTTTTCCCAGCTCTCCTCCTGCTGATCTTAAAGAGAAATAACGAAGCGTAATTAATTGACATGTGCCGAACAGACCCGAGCGGAGCGTATCTTTTTTTTTTTTTTTTTTTCTTTTTCCCTTGTGTGGTGTCGTGCATGAGAATTATGACTATATGCTGCTCTTCTTGAAATGATGCATGAGAGCGGTGAAAGCGCAATACCAGACCTAAGCGGATATCTACAGTAATTACTGACCGATCAGTTCCTGATTTATAATTTGAGTTCTCTGTTTTCTCGGCGCGGTCCAAGCTGTGAGGGCGGACCGCATGCGCGGCGGTCGCAACAAGTTCGGCCCCATGTACAAGCGGGACCGCGCGCTCAAGCAGCAGAAGAAAGCGCTGATCCGGGCGAGCGGCCTCAAACTGGAAGCCATGAACCACACCATGCAGACCGCGCCCACCGACCTCACCATCTCCTCCGCCATCCAGACCATCCACTCAGCTTCCAAAGGGCTGACGCTGAGCCACCACCACCACCACCACCACCACCACCACCATCACCAGCACCATCAACATCACCAGCATCACCAGTCCGGCTCCGACTACGACCGCAGCCCGTTCGTCCCGTCGCCGGTCAGCATGGCCATGCCGCCGCAGGGCTACCAGGCCTACGGGCACTTCCAGAGCCGAGCCATCAAGTGCGAGTACCCCGAGCCGTACGGCAGCTCGCCCGAATCGTTGATGGGCTACGCCTACGCCGAGGCGCCGGGCTTTCCGCGACTGGTAGCCGAGCTGCTCAAGTGCGAACCCGACGAGCCGCAGGTGCAGGCCAAGATCCTGGCCTACCTGCAGCAGGAGCAGGCCGGCCGCAGCAAGCACGACAAGCTCAACACGTTCGGCCTCATGTGCAAGATGGCCGACCAGACGCTCTTCTCCATCGTCGAGTGGGCGCGCAGCAGCATCTTCTTCCGCGAGCTGAAGGTAGGCCGAACTCGATATAAGGTTTAAGATTTCAAAATCAGTGTTACATTGGCGATTGCATTCTCTCATCCACCATGACGTTTATCTTGACGTCATCCTACGTCACTATATAGCAAGTCTACAAAAAAAAAAAAAAAAAAAATGAGACCAAGATAAATAATTTCTCAAACTTTTTTTTAGGAGGAGGAAATAAAAACAAACAAACAACAACACAGACGTAATGTGGCTGCATAAATGCACTTACCGTTAAACTAATACTTTGTTCAAGCTCCCTTTGATGTTAAAACTTTGATGTTCAATTGAGTTGAAAAACAAAAAAAGTTCTGAAATGATTCATCTTGGCCTCGTTTTTTTTACATCACAAAACCCTGGCGTTTTAACTGTATATCAGTTTATATAGTCATCATATATTTTAGTGTACATTTTAGTTATATTAAATATTATTCTATTATATTAAATGTATAAACATCCAGGCAGGTTTACTTTGTAGCGGTTTTATTGTCATTTCGCCAGCTATAATTATCATTCCGTGATCATTACAGTCAGGCTTC